>NQII01008281.1:32585-58590 GCA_002778355.1 Clitarchus hookeri
TGCATTTTGCTCTCCATTAAGTTCTTTAAATTATCACTATTTGAAAGTCACACACACCTTCTCTAAGTTAAATGCTTTCCAGTTTCAAGTTTAAAAAAAAAAAAAATCTTTTCTGATAATACTTCCACACAACCACTTTTCCACGACTTTGATTGACCACTGTTGCTACAATAAAGCTTTTGCAGAAGGATGACGTTTTCTTATTTATGATCGTAGGTTTTCGAGGGGAGGGGAGGGGAGAACAAAACCGAAGAGGCCTGCCGAGGCCCAAGCAGTACTGTCGCCTTGCGTTCAGATGGTATGGCAAGGCTGAGGGCAGTCTGTTTGTTACAAAATAGACTTTCCTTTAACAACTGAAACTAACATTAAATACAGACCTGTTTTGTTCTGCATGTTCAGAAGTGTTTNATGGCAAGGCTGAGGGCAGTCTGTTTGTTACAAAATAGACTTTCCTTTAACAACTGAAACTAACATTAAATACAGACCTGTTTTGTTCTGCATGTTCAGAAGTGTTTGTCCTTTCTTTGGGGTTGCCAGACAAGTTTCAACTTGTAACCTGGTTTGTAACCATTGGTGGGGGAAGGGGTGGAACAGGGGACACTGTGCCTCCCCGGTAATAGTGGAGAGGGACAATATAGGCATTTGTCCCCACCCTAAGTTTTACATCTACATTCAATAATAAAGTAGTTAAACTTTCTCTCAAACCATGGGAATCAAAATATTGAAATGAACGAGAAACGCATTACCGAATATTACCATCAACTGAAGAGGAAGAGATTGGGTTTTGCAAGACCGTCAACGGGAAAGCTAAACAGTTTCCTTGGCGGTTCGGTGTGCATGGATTCCCACAACCTTGGAATATCTACACGTCCAACTAAAAACTAACCAACTGGCTTTAGCAAAAATGCAGTTGATATCTAATGCAATCGCAATTACAAAATTCTGCAGTTCGTTTTGTCGAGATTATCTTATTGTGCATGGTATATTTATTATTATTCTAACACAATAATGCCAATAATAACCATAAATAAAACGCAGTAAGATAAAGTACTCTTTAGACTTATATGCTGTTCAGCTTTGTCAGTCGTTAATCAACGCTAAAAACATCGTCCAGGTAGATGCTTGGAAAATCTTTGGTGTAAGGTATTGAACATTTGANAGTCGTTAATCAACGCTAAAAACATCGTCCAGGTAGATGCTTGGAAAATCTTTGGTGTAAGGTATTGAACATTTGAACGTAGGTTTTGTCGAGTCACTAAACGTTTATTCTGATGTTATATGACATGACGGTTAATTTACGCTGCCATGATAACATATACAGACAGTGACTTGGACTCTTGGAGCGGTGAAGAAAGCAGAACAGACATTTAACCCTAGTGTTTCAAAGTACAGTGATTTCAAGTGAGAGAAAGTTAGATTAGGCTGGCTCTTAACAGATCAGATCTTCAGCATGAATGTGTGATTTTCATTACCAAATTTATACATATTCTGATATTTAGCAATCTTTTCTCTACAACTAAAACTATAGTTTCGCAAATTTCATTTTGATTTCATCATAATCAATGTGACAATTAATCCTAATTAATATATTACGAGTAGTCATTANTTCGCAAATTTCATTTTGATTTCATCATAATCAATGTGACAATTAATCCTAATTAATATATTACGAGTAGTCATTATTCTAAAGTAATCCATAAATTGAAGGAGGAACAGTATTTCCGTATGATAACTCGCTATGGCATTTTATGCAGCACAGCAGAAATCTATTACATGTATTTTAGTAAAAATGTACATTGTTACAGATTATTCTTTTTGCTTTATCTAATACAAATTTAACAACCCCAGAATAAAAACAAAACCACCAAAAAGAATAACAGGAATAGACATGTGTAATTGTTCTTTTTGCTGATGGAAAGCATTTCTCATTGCATTGTTACTGGTGAGACAACAGTAAGAAATGTATATTAGGGAAACACAGTTCTGTATTCATGCATTTGATGTGGTAGTCTCTTAAATCATCTTCACTGTAAAACACAGCCTCATTGTTATTTATATAGAGCAGTATTAGAGCACATGCCGCTGCTTTCATTTTCACCCACGGTTTATACGAGTTTGACCACTGCTCTTCTTGCTTCCAAAGTAAAGTTATGTTATTTTGCAAATGGTAGCTCTACTACTTTTCGTGCTGTTGCAGTTTCTACTTGAAACATTACATTTGCACAAATTAATTTAGTATTCACATGTTTGATTTCTTGACAGTCTTGCATGGATTAAAGGTAACAAACTATTTTTTCGGTCTAGTTATTCAAAGTTTTCACACGTTTATATTTTGACACTAAAGGTTNTTATCACTATTTGAAAGTCACACACACCTTCTCTAAGTTAAATGCTTTCCAGTTTCAAGTTTAAAAAAAAAAAAATCTTCTTTGATAATACTTCCACACAACCACTTTTCCACGACTTTGATTGGCCACTGTTGCTACAATAAAGCTTTTGCAGAAGGATGACGTTTTCTTATTTATGATCGTAGGTTTTGGAGGGGAGGGGAGAACAATACCGAAGAGGCCTGCCGAGGCCCAAGCGGTACTGTCGCCTTGCGTTCAGATGGTACGGCAAGGCTGAGGGCAGTCTGTTTGTTACAAAATAGACTTTCCTTTAACAACTGAAACTAACATTAAATACAGGCCTGTTTTGTTCTGCATGTTCAGAAGTGTTTGTCCTTTCTTTGGGGTTGCCAGACAAGTTTCAACTTGTAACCTGGTTTGTGACCATTGGTGGGGGAAGGGGGGAACAGGGGACACTGTGCTTCCCCGGTAATAGTGGAGAGGGACAATATAGGCATTTGTCCCCACCCTAAGTTTGACATCTACATTCAATAATAAAGTAGTTGAACTTTCTCTCAAACCATGGGAATCAAAATATTGAAATGAATGAGAAACGCATTGCTGAATATTACCATCAACTGAAGAGGAAGAGATTGGGTCTTGCGAGACCATCACTGGAAAGCTAAACAGTTTTCTTGGCGGTTCGGTGTGCTTGGATTTCCACAACCTTGGAATATATACATGTCTAACTAAAAACTAACCAATTGGCTTTAGCAAAAATGCAGTTGATATCTAATGCAATTGCAATTACAAAATTCTGCAGTTCGTTTTGTCGAGATTATCTTATTGTGCATGGTATATTTATTATTATTCTAACACAATAATGCCAATAATAACCATAAATAAAACGCAGTGAGATAAAGTACTCTTTAGACTTATATGCTGTTCAGCTTTGTTAGTCGTTAATCAACGCTAAAAACATCGTCCAGGTAGATGCTTGGAAAATCTTTGGTGTAAGGTATTGAACATTTGAACGTAGGTTTTGTCGAGTCACTAAACGTTTATTCTGATGTTATATGACATGACGGTTAATTTACGCTGCCATGATAACATATACAGACAGTGACTTGGACTCTTGGAGCGGTGAAGAAAGCAGGACAGACATTTAACCCTAGTGTTTCAAAGTACAGTGATTTCAAGTGAGAGAAAGTTAGATTAGGCTGGCTCTTAACAGATCAGATCTTCAGCATGAATGTGTGATTTTCATTACCAAATTTATACATATTCTGATATTTAGCAATCTTTTCTCTACAACTAAAACTATAGTTTCGCAAATTTCATTTTGATTTCATCATAATCAATGTGACAATTAATCCTAATTAATATATTACGAGTAGTCATTGTTCTAAAGTAATCCATAAATTGAAGGAGAAACAGTATTTCCGTATGATAACTCGCTATGGCATTTTATGCAGCACAGCAGAAATCTATTAAATGTATTTTAGTAAAAATGTACATTGTTACAGATTATTCTTTTTGCTTTGTCTAATACAAATTTAACAACCCCAGAATAAAAACAAAACCACCAAAAAGAATAACAGGAATAGACATGTGTAATTGTTCTTTTTGCTCAGGGAAAGCATTTCTCATTGCATTGTTACCGGTGAGACAACAGTAAGAAACGTAGATTAGGGAAACACAGTTCTGTATCCATGCATTTGATGTGATAGTCTCTTAAATCAACTTCACTGTAAAATACAGCCTCATTGTTATTTATATAGAGCAGTATTAGAGCACATGCTGCTGCTTTCATTTTCACCCACGGTTTATACGAGTTTGACCACTGCTCTTCTTGCTTCCAAAGTAAAGTTATGTTATTTTGCAAATGGTAGCTCTACTACTTTTCGTGCTGTTGCAGTTTCTACTTGAAACATTACATTTGCACAAATTAATTTATTATTCACATGTTTGACTTCTTGACAGTTTTGCATGGATTCAAGATTAAAGGTAACAAACTATTTTTTCGGTCTAGTTATTCAAAGTTTTCACACGTTTATATTTTGAAACTAAAGGTTNGATTAAAGGTAACAAACTATTTTTTCGGTCTAGTTATTCAAAGTTTTCACACGTTTATATTTTGAAACTAAAGGTTTCTTTCTAATCACATAACCATGAAAACTTCCACTTTTTTTTTTACTTCGCATGTATCACAGAATTAACAGCACGCTATGAAGTACAGATAATAAATAGTCACCATTTGAACCAGTAAAGTGCAGAAAGAGTATGCTTTTTCAACAATGAAATGTCAACACTAATTGTAAAATCTTTAAGACTCTTATTTATAATTCATGTATATTCAGTTATCAGTTACAAAAAAATGCAAAACATTAATTCTTGGAACAAACTTAATGTCTTAACAATTGATAATATGTTAGAAATCATAATGTTTAAAACAGTTTTTTTCTCNAACTTAATGTCTTAACAATTGATAATATGTTAGAAATCATAATGTTTAAAACAGTTTTTTTCTCTACTAACAAAAGTTGATGTTTGTCTTATATGTGTGAAGAAGTTTACCTTATTCTGTTTTCTTATCTCGCAAATACAATTCCTTTTTAAACCACAACTCTCCACCCAATGCTTAAATATTTTATTGCAAAACTGTTATTTTCAGATGAGACTAACACAAACAGAACTGATGAATGTGAAGGAAACTAAAAATTAAATCCAAGTAATGAACCACCACTGTCTGTCTTGCAAACATTTTCATCAAAATTTAATTTGAGTATATGTATTTTTTATTATTTGAATATAACTCTCTAATTTACTTGTCAGCCAGCAAACAAATAAAACTTGCTCCTAGAAGTAAGTAAAATAATGATTTTGAAAGATTACAATTTTTTTTAATATCAACAGTTGTTTATGAACCCTTTACTAGTTTCTGGATCCACCACTGCCCAACCCGCATGTATTTTAATGGGCACAATGAGTGGCGTGCACCCAGTAAGGTTGGTAACAACAGACTGAAAGTAGTTCCATGTTGCCACATTGAAATAAAAGTATTAGATAAACATTTCTGAAAACACACTGCATAAATCCCACTGCTCAGAAAAATATAATCTACTGTATTTACTTAACTACACAAGTGATGAATAGTAAATAACATGGTTAAGAATATTAAAAGTACCAGCAAATTAATATCCATATAAGGTTTGTGCATATTCGTGGTTAATTTTTATATGATGCCATTCCTCTGTACTCTATCCATTACACTGAACTAACGTGGCAAAATACATTACACCACTTATCCATGAGAAACCTGTGCATACCGCTCCCGACTGTAACCAACCACATCAGTTTCACATAATTAAGTAACAGGTTCAAGAAATGACGGATGAAGTCAAAAAACAGTCCATACAACTCTACAATAGCCCTGACTCTACAGAAAGACTGTTCTTGGAGGTTCTGCATAGATTTTTGGCTTTTAAACATTACAACGCAGAATTCTCCGCCTCCATTCATAAACATCAAAAACATGCTCAACAGCCTTGGCCATGCCAAGGTTGTGATGTCCCTTGAACTTCGCAGAGGATACTGGCATATATACAAGTGAAAGAAGAAGACTGTCCCAAAACAGTCATCGCCACATCAGAAGGATGCCATTTCCAGTTGTAAGCCATGCCATTCGGTATGAAGTGTGCTCCAGCCACTTTCCATTCAATGATGGTCCAGGTCCTGAATGGATACACGAGTTAGTTCACAATGGTGTATCTCTACGACGTCATCAATCAGCCATTGGGAGGAACATGTGCACTACCTGTCATTATTGTTTGAACAAATTGTCATCAACCATCTTACGTGTGACAATAGGAAGTGCCACTTTTGCCCTACTCCAGAACAGCGCAGCTTAATTGTTAACTATCCACCTCCCAATACTCATAAACAACTCAGTCAACCCCAAGGCACTACCAAAAGGACTGGTGTAGCTGGTCAGGCAGGGTGAAGAGATTTGAGGTGATTTGTGAGGGTTCAGCGTAAGCTTGCTGCCGTTGCTGTTGGGCTCTGTCCCTAAAAGTGACTGTCTCTGAGGGGTGCTGAAGGCGCTCATCTCCGCGACAGAAGTATGGCATTAGGTAGGCGGTGTAATCGATGGAATGGAGAGGTGTTGGGTAGGAGCTGCAAGGTAGCAATGTAGGGGGGTTCAATGTGGTCCCTGACATTTGAGTCTGCAATTCCCCCTATGCTCCCTCGGTGTGCAGCTGAAAGACTTGAGGATATTTCCCCCTGCCTACAATTCTGTCCCAGGCAGTTCGAGATGTAGTGGTACAAACAGAAGTTGGTGAGTTAGAGAGTCTTAAATCCTGGTTCCCCTTCAGTGTTCTGTGTGTTGACCACCAGGTAACTTGCTCGTGAGTACTGTCTGAATGATTTACGGATCAAACGGAGACAGTCTGCATGGCCACTGCACCAAGCGCAGGATATGGAAGCGATTAACCCCCTTAGGGTGCAATCTCTCCCCTAACGGTATTGTAGCCCTACTCTGTTTCCCCTCCATCCCTCTCGTCAGGTACCACCTGGTATGGCTGGTTGCTGTAATTAGGGTCGGAAAGAATGTGGATGAGAACAATGTAGAGCAACATGGTTTCTGGATAATTACTCTCAAAAAATGTCAGTAATAATGTGTAAAATGGACTGATATTGCAAGTTTTATTTTCCCTCGGGCAAACGGGAAAAAAACCCACGGCATGAATGTTAATAGTGCAAAATATTGCTTGAACTCCTATATCCTTCAACTGTCTGACAAATATGAAAGTGACTAAAGTGGCACTGCGAGCACAGCAACCAAGGACTCTTAAGGAGTGCTGACTGGCTCAACTTTGCTAACTGCTCTCAAGGACTAAGGTATCCAAGCCCCCTCAACTGGAAGAGTGAGATCTGGAGGTATTGGTCGCTGGAGATAAACTGGCGTTTTTCGGCCTACCGTGCTGTATACAGGCGCTGCGATGAACCAGGGGTGCGTGGGGTCTCTGCCATCCCCACCTCTTCTCACTGGTGTGGACAAGTTATGTAGTTTACAGGTGGCTGTAAGTGGTGTGTGTATGGTCACGTGCACTCAGGAAAATAGGCTATTGCGGACTGCATCATCACTTATTTAGAGGCAGGTTTCCCTTCGTTTATCCATCCCTGGCCAGCTTTGCTGCAGCTTGGTATAATTATTGATTGTGAACAATGCGATTTCAGTGACAGTTGTTGGTGGTCACGAGTGTGACGTGTCAGTGCCTCATGAAACATGCAAATTGGTACTTTAATATGCACACTGCAGTGAATAGGCCAGACACCCCAGTGCTATGCAAATGTAGAAAGATGTCCAATGTTGTTTTTACTAGAAGAATTATCCAGGGACATCCGCAGTTTTGTATGTGCATGTGTACACTGTCATTGCCTCAAAAGCAGCAACCAAGATGGGATGCAACAACAGTTGCCATGAGTGCCCACAGAGCTCTTCGAGACTGTGGCATTTGACTTGATGAGCCCATACCCCCATATGGCCACAGAGAAACGTTTCCATATGGTCATCACCAAATTGTTTTTAGGTCGGTGGAGGCTTAACCCATCTCAAGTATGCGCACTGAAAATATTTCTTAAGTGCTTGAAAACTAGTTTTTCCCCTTGCTGGGGACACTCGCACATTCTATTTACAGACAAAGGTAAAACGTTATATTTACAGGCAAAAGGTGGCAGGATTTTTGTACAAAGTGGGGAATGCTGCATCCTATAGCAACTATGTACCATCCATGTGCAAACCTGACAGAACAGCATAATGTGGAACTAAAAATGCAACTACATCTGCATGTAGGTGATAACCATGCCCTCCCTCTTCACCCTCCGCATATGAGTCAACCTCACCACTGGCAAGATGCCAGTTGAGTTGCTTCAAGACCTTCCCGTACCATGAGATTTTGCGTGCGTGCAAAGGGATCACACCAGCAGCAGAGAGTGTGCGCTGCGAGAAGTGCGCGACCACCAGCAGCACAAAATCATTCCACCACTAGTCAAGTCTTGCCTTCATGTCCCCAAGGGGTAACTTTTGGAGGTGTATTCATTTATAGTTTGGGCCAGCTGATAGCACCAAAAATCTTCACCAACTTTCCCATGATGGGAACATAACAGTTCCTGCAGACTGGATACCCCTTGTGTGCCTATTTCATCCAGTGTCTATGACTCATACGTGTGTTCTCAAATGGGGTGTCATTGTTCAAAAAGTTCCCCACATTTTCCTATATTATTTTAAAAGGAACATACTAAAATATATTTTGCTTTTGTCCTATTCAAGCATGAATATCTGCACCCCATTTGGAACTTAGACTTCTCAGATGATGAAGGCACAACTATGTCAAACTTGTATTACTATTTTATTTTATTTATTTCTTATTCCATAATATTTCTTAAAGGGTAATTATGTTTTAATAGCTGCTTTACCAGAGAGAGGGGGGCCTACAACCAAAAATTCATCACACGTTTCATCAGTGTTAACTTCAGTATTTCTCCACGATTAATTACATTTTGTAATTTTGTTTCACAATGTGTTTTGTAATGTTTGTGTAATTGTTTAATGTTTCAAGTGCCTGTTTTCCTTTCCTAGCATGTACTTCTATATATCTTACTTTTGGCGCCAACCTGGTTGAGTCTTGCACGGACTGACACCCTGGTCGCCAGCAGTCTGAGAATGGGTGCAAGATGAAGATAAATGTGAGTTAAGCCACTCTCGGACCAGCAACATTTTTTATGTGCCAGCCATTTAGTTTGCAATAGTCATCACATTTTTCGGAACCTAGTTCAACTTTTCTTTGCCCAGGACTAGTGCCCCCTCACCCCCTGCAGGCGCACGTGCTACAGGGGCTTAACTTCTTTTAATTATTGCTTTGCCATGAGCCCAGAGTCCGCTGCTGGACTCTCGTATGTTTCTATAAGGAAGGTTTTCGTATAGAAGATTAAATGTGTGTGAACTGATGTGACCATCTTATTTTTAATGTGTTCAGCTGTGTGTCTGCCGATGTCTGGTGCTGTATCCGCTTACAACCTTCCTACCCCCTTTCCCGAGTAAGTACTGTAACATAATTTTGTCATGACCACCACGGAAACTATCCTATTTTTCAGGCATGGTGTGATCTAAACAGCCTTACTTGGTAGATGTGGAATTTTAACCACCATCATCACTACCAGCCACAGCCAGCAGATGCTTCAAGAGAGGCCACATGGGCGAACTTCCCACACCCATCTGCATTTCATGTTCTGCCGTTACCGGTGCCTTTAATACAAGGACACCTCTTCCCCCTCTCCTGTAGTCACATCCACGTTAAGATATTCTTCAAGGTTTCACCAATACGTTAACATGGTCAAATAGTAATGGCGGAGTTGGGTAGCTAGCACGGTGTTAATGCGAATATGCAAACGCAATATATAACATGACAGGAGATGTACATTAACTTTGTCTAGAGATTGTTTTGTTGGTATGTTTGCTGACATCTCAGTGGGTCTGGATTTTTAACACAAAAATTTTTAATATACTGAAATAAATCACTTAATGTTTTAAAACCAATTACAATTATGTATATCTGTTAGAAACTTTTTTTTTTTTGCAGACTACATGGTGAAGTTATTATTAAATTTATGCTATGCCCAAAATTGTTAAAAAAATTTGAAATATGTAGCAACCTTTCTAAAATTAAGTAAATAATTTGTAAAATATTATGTATAATCATCTAAACCAAAGCAAAAAATTAACATTTTGAAAATTATGTAATTTTTTTTACTTCTAGCTACAAAATATGACCCCAATCCTTTATTGAATTGTACATTTTCACAGGGGAAAAACATAGCAAAGACATGCTAAGATGTTATCTAACAAAACTCGTGTTTATAAACTTGCTTTTGTGATCCCAACGAACTGTTGGCAATGACATGATAACACTGAACAGATTAAAATGTCTAAAGTTCTAGGTCCCGAAAGGTCAATTGATGAAGTACGTGTTGAGCTCATATAGGACATACACTCATTCTTCCCCATACAGTGTACAGAAGTTTCACTTAATGTTTGTCAACACATCAGGTGAGGTGGTATCAAATACATTAATTTTAAACTGCAAAATGTTTTCAGTTTAAGTTTCATTAAGGGGCAAGAAGTAATGTTTTCTTTTAGTGCAAGATGTGCGAGTGAGAAAGATCTGGGTAGTGCTTAACTGTCTTTAGCGGCAATGGTGTGATGCTAGGTGAACATGGAGCAGTGACAGAATGCAATAGTGGGGACATGGGAGAACTCAGAGAAAATTCACAATCCAAAGGCAATGTTTGCAATATTTTCCACAAGTGAAAATCCAAATTTGGCCTTCCTGGGCATCAAATCCAGTTCATCATTGGAGGCGAGAGTTCTAGCCACTATATTAGTGTGGTCTCACTTAAGATGTGTGCAGATAAATTACATACTCCCAACGCATCCAGGAACAAAATGTTTTTTACACTAAGCAAATATCTGGTAGCTATCACCATAAAATAAAAATTAGTGTCAACAAAATCTTTTATTTAACATATAATGCGAGTGTAATATCTCATTCTCAAAATTACCTGGTGTTACTTTCTTAAAAATAAATTCTCAGTATCCATTTATTAGCATATGTTATCTAGGATTGCCAAATTTATCTTCTAAAAACAGGATTACATACTTTCTTAAAGCACTGTAAAATGTGTGCCATAATAGAATTCGACCAAATTTCATCTCTATACACAGTAGGATCAACAATGATGCAAACAATTCTGCAAGGGCACCAGTTTCCAGCAAAGCAAATTATTTCATTTGGGAAGGGGATGGGGGGGCAGGGGGAATATTTACTATGCATCTAATACATATTGAAAAAACAATTTTGAAGACATTAGAAAGTACAATCATGCAATAATTAGTGGCAATGAGAAAACGTTTTTATTCTTTGTAAAACATTTTAAGTATCACTTAAATAAAAATAATTTTCATTACAAGAAAAATTAAAATAAATTGCTACATAACTTTCTCTATTTAAATGTCAAAATCATGCACAAATGTTTTTTAGGTTAAAATCTTTTACTATCAAGTGTACAACCTTACTTCCGCCGTTTTTTCCCCAACATTTGAGGTTTTATTGTTAAAACGTGATTACATATTTATGATTGAAAGTACTGTCCGTCGCTAGCCACTACTTCGGCCCATCTTTCTGGCAATTTTCGAATACCATCTCGAAAAAACGATGCTTCTTTTGAGGCGACCCATGAATCAATCCATTTTTTGACTTCATACAAGCGAAAATGCTAATCGGCCAGGCCGTGTGCCATCGATCGAAACAAATGGTATTTGGAAGGAGCAACATCTGGAGAGTACGGCGGGTGGGGTAAAATCTCCCATTTCAGTGTTGCCGCGCATGTCTTGACCGGTCTTGCGACATGTGGCCGAGCATTGTCATGCTGGAGGATAACTTTATTGTCTCTCTCTTTGTACTGTGGCCGTTTCTCCTTCAAAGCTCGGCTCAAATGCATCAATTGCGTTCGATACCGATCCCCTGTGATGGTTTCACTTGGTTTCAACAACTCATAAGATACCACACCGAGGTGACCTTGGCGCCGTGCATATTCGGTCTGGCTGTCGACGTGGAGGCATGTCCAGGCATTCCCCATGGTTTTCTGCACTTGGGATTATCGTAGTGGACCCATTGTTCGTTGCCGGTCACAATGCGATGTTGAAACCCCTTCAGATTCTGTCTTTGAAGCAGCTGTTCCCAAGCAAAGAAACGTTGTTCAACATCTCTCGGTTGAAACTCGTACGAAACCCAATTTTCTTGCTTCTGAATCATTCCCATGGCTATGAGGCGTTTTGAAATGGCTTGTTGTGTCACTCCCAATGATTCTGCCAATTCTTCTTGCATTTGGCACGAGTCTTCATCAAGTAATGCCTCCATTTCGGAATCTTCGAAACATTTCTCTCTTCCACTGCCATGCCGGTCCTAGACGTCAAAATCACCACTCTTAAAGCGTTGAAACCACTCACGACACATTCATTCACTAAGGGCAGCCTCACCGTACGTTTTCTTGAAATGGAAGCAGAAAATCAACAATTCCCAAACATGCAGAGCATTTGGCTCGAAAACTGACATCTTCGCTCTAGAATAAATTTATGATGCAAACACAAATTCCCTAATGTGGTGATGTCATTATGTTGACAGATGTCCAAGCTTACTGTGTGGCATTATTGATCTACATATTTCCACCAGCACTTACCACTGCAGGCATAGATCGAAAAAATGCGGAAGCAAAGTTGCACACCTGATGCAATATATGAACGCTCTTCAAAACAGGTTGCTAGATGGATATGAAAAGGAAATGCATATATGTATAGATATCAAAACATAGCCCAGTCACAAAAATGAGATTTTCAGACTCTAAACAAAATTTTTTTTAGCAAATAAAACAACATTAGAAATGCATACTATGCAACATATATTTCGTAATGATAAAGACAAACTCCACAATTTTTAATTAAAGAACGTGCATTGAAAACTATTAAATCTTGACTCTAACAATAATAAATTCCAAGTACTTTTGCTTTAGCGGTTTATGGCCAATGTTGAACCACAGTTCCCCATGGATTACAAGCGTTGCAGTATTTTTTTAGTTGTACTAACAAAAACTAACAACATTCAAAATTTAGTTGCAATGCAAATGTATTTACAGTTCATATGAGGTTGCTGGAAACTGCCAACTAATTTCTATGTCTAGGCTAGTATAGCACTGTTGAAAACACTGGCACCAAAGACTACAAACGTGTGTATCTGTTGGGTAAAGAGTCTCACGTGTGTGCCCTCTCCCACACACACACACACACAAAGAAAAAAAATATTTTAATGTAAAAATAATAAATTAGAATGATGGTAAACAACATTCTAATTAAAAAAAAAAATGAAAGTCTATACTTGATATGGTTTTAGACCTTACTGATGCCCAAATAAAATGATGGTATAATCCTAAAAAAACAGTGAAAGAATTCAGTGTGTCACACCAGGTTTACCTGAAGCATTTCCCAATGCAGGAGCTTCTACACTAATGCTGTTGCCAGTCGCCACCACATTTTCATTTTTGTTGTTTCTGACCTGCGTCAACTCAAAGGCCACTCAGGGTCTGCACGCAGTCTGAGAGTCACCAACTGGACTGCCCAGATCTATTTATGCCTTATTTATGTTGCCACAACAACGTGAGTTTAATTACAAGCCCTGGCGAATAGCAACACTGTTCTGTTAGTAGCAATTCACATTTCTCACTGCTCCCCCAGATACATTTCCTGTTCACTCTCCCAGGTACAAGTAGCCAGGCATGACCGGTGGTTGCCGACTTTTACTGTCAGTATCTAGACACGAGTTTATAAATGGTAAGTGTGATGTCACCTGTTAATACATACAACCAGCTGTTTTAGCTTTTGTTTAGACACTTCACACTGTAAAGACAAGATTATAGTTTGTCTTCAAACGAAACTTATAAAACCACCAAAAATAATTCTATGCAGAATAAAACTACCCTACCACTCATACTGTAATAAAATAATGAAAATCATTAAACATTTACAATTTTACATGAATAATTTCACACTTTCAAAATATCTTTTATTTCCTCGTTCACAGGATGTTAACCACGGAACAAGTAGAATTCTACAAAGAGAATGGCTTCATCAAACTGGATAATATTTTCACAGAAGAAGAACTTAATACCATCGATCATGAATACAACAAAATATTTGACCGGAAGAAGAATCAAAACTTAGAGGCTACTTGGAAAGGAGAAATAGTACAAAAAGAAGCACAGAACAAGGAGGTGTCAGTAAGTTTGTGACTCTCATGATACCTTAATTACATAAAGAACTTATTTTGTACATTTAAATATTAAAAAGGCAATTATAATTACTTAACCACATATGTTATATACAATATGCATATTATAAAACTCAACGTCTATCTATCTGTCTGTTAGTGCGCTTATCACTTGAGAACCACATATCCGATTGACGTTTTTTTATTTTTTTATTTTAAAGTAATGGCTATGTTCTCTGGCCAGGTTTTAGTATATATTTTGTTACGTAAAGTAACATAAGGAATAAGCAGTGACAATAATAGTGAATCAAGTTGAAAAAAGGGTGCTGCCAGCACACTCTCTTGCAATACACTGTCTACACAGTTACAGATGGAACAATATCATGTAGTAAAGAATTGTGTAGAATAAAAAGACCTAAAAAAAAACTCTGCGGTAGCATATATCTATCTATAAAAGAGAAATACTAATAAGCGTTTTTACCATTTAATTTCTCAATAAATAAATTAATACGTTTGTTGTCTACAAAGAGGCCCTGCGATAAAGTTTATCCTAAACAATAATTCTGTAGTTCACGCAAGCGGAGTCGCGGGCACAGTTAGTGTTATATAAAATGCTTTTAGCAGCCCATATGAATGCTAGGACTTCAGAAATTTCAAAGTAGATTTAAAAATGTTGTTATTAAACCTGACCCATGTAATACTTTGTATTAAAAAAGAGCTACATACAACTAATTTTTAATCTTAAGAACCACACTATGAAAAGACTGACAATGAATTTATGTTGAACAACGTAGAACCTCTTTATATGACCCCATTTATTGCACCTATCTTTATGTTATGACTTATTTTTGAGAAACTATGAAAAATATAAATGAAAAAAATTTAATATTTGAGGTATATTAGCTGAAAAAGAAATTTGTTGCATTTTTTATCATTACACATTGTGTTTCTCTTGGTGAGTGCTGTACTGGACATAGTGCATATTTAAAAAGAGATACCAACCCCCTAGGCCACCAGTGCTAGCCAATACCCACTGATTTAACCTCTCCACCCAACCTCCACCCCTCAGGCGCATAAATTTTTCCACGCTTGGACTACCATTGTGCTCATCCTGGCTTGCCTTCTCACGTTGCTCGAGTTATTACAACTTGGATTTCTCTTGGTTTTTTATTAATGTTTGTTAGTTTTTTTGGATTCCAATTTAGCTTTTTTTGGCGTGATTTTGTGAACGATTGCTGACAACCTGTGCATTTTATACGGACTTTGTTATTGTTAAAATGAGTGGAAAGAGCCAGTTTGTTGCACTGGACAGATGAGTATAAAAGAATACCCCAACTTTGAAGGTCTACAATATCAAAACAAACAACCTAAAACCTTGAACGACCAATCAAATGAACCGTGGAACCGTGACGTTTGTTTACCATACATTCATAAATGTTCATTGTGACCACCATGAGCGGCCCGAACGACATCTATGCGATAATCAAACTAGGTGCCAATGGGGTGGCGCACCAATCTGCTTAAAAATGAAGTCCCCTAGCAACTGAGGAAACAACCATTCTGTAAGCATGTCCAAATAAGGGATTACAGTAACAGTGGTCTCGGGTGAAAAAAGAAGTGCCGAAAACAGTGTCTTCGGATACAGCGCAAAACACGTTCACTCTGGGTAAATCCCAGAAAAAAAATAAAAAATTTGAACACAATTAATTGGCAAATACGTGCATATTGAACATTGAAAACTGTCCATCTTTTGCTTGCAAACACAAAAGTATTTTTATAAGATCTGAAACACCCCATCTGCTCAACTTCTTGATAGAGGTCTGCAATTTGTGGCCCCATTTTTTTTCTCATTTTGAATGTAATATATGTTCATATCTGCAATTCTGAGGAAAAAATTTTAATTAAAATATGCTTACCTTTTAAAATGTATTTTTATTAATGAATAAAGTCTTATTACCTTTTAAAATGTATATTTTTAATGAATAAAGTATTATTTCCTAGCAAACTAAACAAAATGTTTTGCAATCCTGTTCTTAGGCCAGGTTTATAAAGTAAGCCTAAAACTTAAGGATGTAACGCAGAAAATTATGATAATTTATGAACACCACACGTAGCAAGAGTTGCGAACAGTGCATAACAAAAATACTAAAGAAATAAAAAAGATTTATTTCCATAATGCTTTTGAGTAGAAATGTTTTGCCTTTTTTCAAACAAATTTGTTCAGTGTAGAAATTTTTTTTGTGTTAACTACTGGCATATCATTTTTAAATACCTGAAACATGAGCGAGTGAAGACATTTGGATGGCTCTTAACATAGAAGTCTTGAGAGCAGATGAGGGTGAAGCGAGGTGAGTAGGAAGCAGCACCGGTATGCTAGGACGGGAGAAACGGGAGATCCCCGAGAAAACCTGCCGACCAGCACGATTCCCATATGCAAAAATCCAGGGCAGACCCTGCAGAAAAACTAATTTCTACGAACACTATTTAATTTTCTCAGCAAGACAGTTATACTAAAATATTTTAATGCATAACTATTCTTTTTATTTATGATTCAGTGCATAAATATAGGCATAAATTTATTGTCCAAGCAAATAAAATAATAATAACTGAAAATCATAGCCTTCTGTACAACTGTAAAATGTTTTTGCAGTTGATCACTACTATTCTAGAAGGTGCAAAAATTCAAGAATTTGAGAGTTGACTAACTTTTGCATTGCATTCAGCATAGTTTATAAACTGTAGCATTGAATCATGTGCATTTTACTGTTTGCATCTTTGCATTTCTTGCTTAATTTATAAACCGGGTCTTGTGCCAATTTTGACAGTCATTTGTGTTCATCTCCGCAACTTTGAGGCTCTTCTGGACTGTACATAATGATTTACTCCCCCCTGTAGGAAGCAGGAAAATAATCCTAATTTTCTCTTCCCCTCTTGCTGTATCATGCAAATATTTTAACTTTTGATTTTTCTTATTTATGCATGATGTTTAACGACTTTTTGTGGTTATCCAAGTTAAGAATATTGGTTTTTCTAGTATTGCATTGTGGGAAAAAATCTTAAAAAAACTAATTAGTATATTCAATTTGTAATGATGCAGTTATAATAGTTATCGGAATAGTTGATTAATTTTCTTTAGTTTTATGAGGTTTAGTAATATTTTATCAGGATTCAAAGTTATTGCTGTGGTGGTATGTTTATTGGCCATATGTTTGTTTTTTCAGAAATCTTAAATTTTTGTTCACGTCAGCATTTGTAGATAGAAGCTTTCCAACTTCAGTAGACAGTTTTTCCTTCTAGGTCTAGAAGTTTGATTATTTTTTACTACGAGGCAATTCGGCATGACGTGGGGATTCCGGCCCACGCCATGCCCTTATTTGGTTACGTTTTTGGCAACCTGAGGCGAGGAGTGGGGGTAGGCACGGGGCGACTTATACCCTGCATGCCTACCACCCGCTAACGGTGCAAGACCAGCTCTTGAAGAAAATGCATTGCGAGCGTGGCAAATATCGCCCACACCGGCAAGCACCCGCGACCTGTAAATATTTTTAACTTCAATTTTTTTTTACTTACAACTAAATCATACTAAATTATTTCTGCCGGTGTGGGAGGTTGTTAGGGTGCCAGGAGGGAACTGACGTCCCTCCTGCCTTCGTAAATTCTTCTTGAGATGCAAGCTTTGAAAGACGTGGATAATAAATAAACTACTGTGGCGCTGCTCTTTGTTTGTTTGTCAGGTGAAACTGACTTCATGACTCTGCATACTTGAAGATTGTATGTGAACTGTTTCATTTGAATGTTAAATAAAAGTAAAGAGTAATTAAACCGAGACTTGAATTTATTTTATTTTTTATATGGCGCCTTTAAGTTTAATATGTCTACCAAATTGAGCAAACCGAGCTGTAATTTCCAGTCGCCAATTCTGGCGACTGCGATGTTACACATTTTATTTGCAATACAGCACAAAGTTTCCACCTCGTCTAGTGCCCCAATACCCTTCAGGTACGAAAAACAAAACTCCACCTAGATACAAACTAGTAATTAATCTATTTGCTTATGCACTGGTAAACATTGACAACCTTGATGGAAGGGGTGGACAGTCTACGCTAGAAGTGTGGTGTCCATGTTTAGATCTCTCCTGCTTCCAAGTTGTACAGTTGTGACAAAGATAATCACATTGGTTAGCGCAACCAAAAAAAAATGCAACAAACTTATTTTTCAACCCATTTCCTAAATTTTTTATTATTTAACCCAATTTTTCACGGTTCCCCAAAATAGGGTTTTTATTTTGAAAGAGTAATTTCAGAGGTCACAGTGTCAACAGTTGACTGTATTACAACTTTTTTGAATATTTTATGATGATGATGATGATGAAGATGTGATAACTGATCTATAAGTGTGCTACAACATCTATTCCAGAGCACAGCTGTACGAAACACTGGAACTAGGGTTAATTCCGTTAGTTTAGGACAGTGGAAATTCCTCACACAAAAAACATGCTTTATTTGATATATAATTTTCACCAGTAATTATTACAAAAAAAAAAAGCCTTTTAAAACAGCGTAACACAAAATTATTTACAAGGGGCTGATATTGTTCAAATTTTTGTTCTATGTGAAATGTGTAAGAGACAGTCTTAGCAGCACTAACACAGTAAACAACTTTGCTTCAATAAATAAGAATACCAGAAAGAGCTAGCACTTAGATTAAAAATATTTCACTACTCCATTAATTCACCATAAGGCAGTGGGTATTTGAACTTGACTGCTGGTGATTCTTGGCCTCAGAATGGAACATATGAATCAACGGCTGCTAAGTATGGGAAGGAGGCGAGTATGTGTGGTTCAGCTGCCACATGTGTTACTCTAATCTCTTCAGGATGCAAGTAATGCACTGTTTGTACCCAAATGCACCATTAAATTTTATGTTACGTATGCTTCTAAACTGCCAGTTAATGATCCTTTTGACATGTGTACTGTTATTAACCCTGGCACTCAAAAAAATTGTTAATATTTTCCAGGTTTTGTCCATCCATAATTTACAATTCCATTCAGCAGTTTTCACTGATGTCATCAAACATAAAAAATTGTTGGATGCTCTGGAAGATGTTATGGGCACACCTAATATTCTCCTTCACCATACAAAGGCCCATATAAAACCACCCGAGAAAGGTGCTCCATTTCCGATGCACCAGGTAAGTAAAATATATTTACATTTCTTCCAATGATCCATCAGCGAAATATTTCCTGATGACAGCATACTTACTAAGCGACTACCTTTCCACAGGACTACCATTACTTCCCGTTCAAAAAGCACTCTATGGTGGCTGTATTCATTCATCTGGATGATACAACACCAGAAAATGGGGGGCTTGCTGTTTACCCTGGATCTCACAAGCTAGGTCCACTCGAAGACAAAGGAATAGAAACAAACAACATGAAGTATCACTACATTGATCAGGTAAATATTTCTGAAATAATTTCCAGATCAACTCTCTTGATTCTGTACGTTTATTAGTGTGTGCGCACGCACGTGAATGTGTGCACATGCCCATGTGTGCATACATGTGCACGTATGTGTGTGTACCTGTGCATGTGTGTGTGCAATAAGAAATAAAAATGATGTGGGCTTGTTCCAGAAATCTGTGTGGCAGTGAGCAAAATTCTAATTCCCCCAACAAAGACTTTAATTACAGGTGCTCGTAAAGACAAAACTATGCATTTATTTTTTTGGACATACTATATTCCTCTCATAGTTTTTTTTTTTTTTCCTTTTGGTCCACAGAATGCAAACTGAACATTCAAATAAGCAATATTAACCTTTATCTTAAATCACGGCCAGGAACTTTTGGTAACAGATTTAATCATCAAACTACTCCATTCAAAGTCCTCACTAACATTATAGCTTTACATAGTTTCCTCAGTTTGTTTAACGATGATGACAAGCTGCCAGACCCATGCGGGTGGCCACCTGGCCACACATTCAGCCAGCAGTGTGTGTCAGCTGGTATTCAAGAACCAGTTTAGCTGCGACTAACTTGTGGCTAATAGTGATGTCTACCATAGAAGCTGTCAATCAGTCCACTTCAAACATTACTCACTAATAATGTCTGCTCTCCCTAATAGAGCCCCCATGTTCAGTTCCCACATATACTCTATTTATGAGATCACAAAATTTTTTTTTTAATGCAATTAATTATTTTTAATAATAATTTATATTCATTATAGATGTGCTCATAGCACCTAACTACAAACTATTTCAGTTATGCTAGAAAATAACAGACTATAATTCATTGTTGTAAATGCTTTTAGTGCCTGTCTTAAACTTATTTACTCTTTTGGGATCTCTCTTTTACATTTAATGCACAAACAATGTTTGTGCATTGCTTATTAAAATCTTGTAGTTTATAAATAAAGTAGTACAACTAAAAAGTTGTCTTGAATT
This sequence comes from Clitarchus hookeri, assembly GCA_002778355.1. NCBI lineage: Eukaryota > Metazoa > Arthropoda > Insecta > Phasmatodea > Phasmatidae > Clitarchus > Clitarchus hookeri. Next base: position 53,233 of record NQII01008281.1, read on the forward strand.
TAAAGCTAAATATACATTTTTCTTAAAATGATTAAACAAACATTGATCTTGGCCTGCATTGTGTGTCTGGTAAGCTGTGTTCCATCTTGGCACCCCATTTGCTAGTATAGTATTGTTAACCTTAAATGTGTCCGCTGGTGATTTGGGTAAAGCCAAAATTCCCAAAGGTATAATTTCAGAGGTACAGGATCTTTTTAAAAAGGCAGGTATCAGACAGTGGCAAACCAGTTGTCTCAACTGCTAACCTCAAAGAGCTGATGCACCATGAAGAAAATCCTGGCACCATTTCCCAAAGATGTCAAACAAAATTAAAATATAGAGAATTTTAAAACAGCAACTACTTTACGTTCACCATGTAGGATTTTCAAAAGAGCAACATCTTGTGACATCTCAGAACTCACAGCTTGCAGGTTCGCTACAAGTGTAAGCAATTCCTGTAATTTTAAGCAGTTTGTACAAATCTCTAAATAGTATAAAACAAAGTCGCTTATCCACGTCTGTCTATGCATTCGCTTAGTACTTCTAAACTACTTGATGGGTTTTAATACGGTTTTCAACATAATTCAGAGAATTTCTTGAGGAAGGTTTTGGTGTATAATACAATTATATTTAATGTAAGGATAGTAGTAAAATGTCAAATCATTTGTAATAAGTCATAAAAAAAACCACTTTTAGGGTGCTTGCATGGCTTGCACTGCCTAAACCATAAGAGATCCATCAAATTAATGTACTAAAGAATTGTAGCTCTCAAAAAGGTCTATAGAAAAGTCCACAATAGCATATGTTTATCTTTTAAGGATGACCTACTGTAACCATTTTTGTCTTTCAAAGTATTGCTGTAAAAACTTAAATTGTTACCGGGCGAAGCCAGGCCGGTTCGCTAGTATAATGGTAACTAATGAATATAAATACATTAGATGTAACAGAAACAAAAGGCATTAGAGGAAATATCCTATAGGTTTATGGCCCAACACACAGTAGGTCTGTAATTACTTCCATTTATCTAGCTCTGATACAATAACAATTTTATTTGTTTTTCTCTCTCCTATATGCCATTGAAATTGGTTCCATATGTCACGTTACATCCTGGCATAATGCATGTGTGTATACGTTCATACACACCAAAAGTATCTGGACTTATTAATATTTTCTTTGCAGGAAAAATTCCCCCTCAGCAAAGCAACTCCTGTGTTGGCCAAAAAAGGAGATGTGTTAATATTTTCATACCTCCTTGCACATGGAAGTTACATCAATACCACAAAAAGTGAACGAAGAATGCTTCTGATTCAGGTAACAGAACAAATATTAAAGGGGACGCAAGAGACTAGCGCCAAATTTTATCCTCAATGACTCTGACCATTACTTCTGTTCTCATCATGTAACTTTATGTACACCTCTTTCCTAAAACACTGCTTCAAATAGAATAATTTTCCCTTCCCCTATGAAACAAAGAATTTACTCGCAAGTACAGTAAGTGCACATACAAGTGTAATTATTACTCTACTTGCACAACTCTGTTCTTTAATGGTTGTCAGATTTTTTTTTAAATATAGGTATTTTATTTGTAGTAACTTATTTATTATTTACAGCTTAACTCTATTATTTGTCTTTCCTTCTCTGTTTGTGTAGCTCATGTCTGCTGATGATGAACCACTGCCTCAAACAAACAAGTATCCTGCTCAAGGACTTGTGCTGCGAGGGGAGAACACCATGAAAGATGCAAGACCGGCAATGCGTTTTGATAAATAGAAATTTGTTTCCCCCTGTTAAGGTTGTGTTTTAAACTTGTTTTCCTAAAAAGTATAAAAAAAACCTTGTACAACTTGGTAGAAAAATTTACAGAAAGGCGTTTACAAATGTATTGTTAATTTTTGTGTTTGGTAGACCTATGTAAAAGTAATTACTTCTGAAATATGTATATATACCTACATGCTTACAAGCATAATGCCACAGTTTTTCCAGCCTTCAAACAAGTGTAGTACGGGTTTACCTGTCCACGCTTATGGAGAAAGGATAATTAGTCTAGCTATAAATTCAGTATGGTATAACGCAATTACTTTGAGCTTATTAGGTTAAGGTGGCTCAAGAAATCAAAGAATATTGTTATACTCAATATTTAAATAATACTGGTACGTATTACCTAGGAAATGCAGGTCAGACATACATTTCGTCACATTTATTGATATTTATTATTTACTGCTTTGTATTTCTAACAACTGAAGCATAAGTAGGTCTAAGTAAAATAATTTCTACTGTTTGCAATTAAATGTGTTTGTAAGTAAAACTGTAAAGTTTCACATGTGTGCATGCAGCCATATATGTATTTTGCTCTCTCTTCTTAACTCCTTATTAGATGATCTAAACATTACTGTATTTCCAAACTGTGTTAAAAAAAAAATCAGTATCACAAATTGTTTTGACCACGTTCATTACTCCACAAGACACACTTACATATTACAATGCTTTAAACTATAAAAAAAAAAATTGATTCTACCATTAAAAGAAAATGCACTAAGGATCCACCTTTTCAAGGTCAAACATTGTCTTTTATAACTTCCCGATACAGAGAACATTTGCTTATACCTTAAAATACATGAATTAGATATCCAGTTTTGCTACTGTATGTTGTATTTCCTCTGTTAATTTTATCATATTAAATAGCACTGGATAAATGAAGTCTGTAGCTAGATGTTTCCTCCATTAATAATAACTACAGTAAATATTTTATACTTTTCATGGTAATCTTCTACTTATTAGAAAATAGCCTAAAAATTCCAAAAAATATTTTAAATAAAAAATAAACTGTATTTTGCCATAATTCTACACACTTATGGCAATTTCCCAGATAGTATTTCATAGGTTTATTGTATACCCTACACCTAGCTGACGAAATATTTTAGCTTGGGTAGCTGCGGCCTACAAAGATATTCACGACAGTTTCCACAGCCTTTCAAAGATACGCGGATGAGAAGAATCTTAGACTATTTTTATTTCAAGCAAGATGTAAGCTGTGTGTATTGTGTGTTTTTTCACTTAAAGCAGTTTGTTAGCACACGCAGCTCCAAGAAGAAGAAGAAGAAGAAGAAGGAAAAAAAAAAGAGAGAGAGAGAGAGAGAGAGAGAGAGAGAGAGCAATAATAAATATTTAATGGTGCAAAAATATTTTCATTTGTAGTTTCACTAAGATGACAACATGATTGAGGAGCACTTTTATGAAATGCACAAGTCTGTTCACGTACAAAACTACTTATTGTATGAAAATAATATTTTTTAAGTCAGACAGCTACTTCCCATCACTATAATTAAAGCATGGGCCTCTATGGGCTGATGTTGACGCAGTACAACATAAGAATGTACACCTCCAGAAAAAGTTCACACTGTCTCCGATGATGCAGAATCTTCAAGTGAAGCATCTTCCAAGCATATATATATATATATATATATAGTATACACAATAAGGGTAAAATAGCCATCATGAGCAATAAAAGCACACTTATTCCTTACAGTACCTATTTATTGGCCAATTGTTTTACAAATGTTCAACTTCTTAGAATCAGATCACNTATATATATATATATATATATAGTATACACAATAAGGGTAAAATAGCCATCATGAGCAATAACAGCACACTTATTCCTTACAGTACCTATTTATTGGCCAATTGTTTTACAAATGTTCAACTTCTTAGAATCAGATCACTAAGTAGACGGATCACAAGAATCTCAGATACAAAAAAAAATTGTACTGCTGACTAGAGTAACAAAAAATTTTTTTTGATATGTTAACTATAGCATTTGACTTCACACNAAAAAAAAATTGTACTGCTGACTAGAGTAACAAAAAATTTTTTTTGATATGTTAACTATAGCATTTGACTTCACACTTTACCAACTATCACACAATCTAAGAGACTCATGGATCTGCAGTTAATCAATCACCTTCTGTTGTGTACACACTACTAAATGAACAAAACACTACATATAATATTTCAAAAAACAAATTTCTTTCGGTATGGTTACATAAACATGCACGTACACTAAGGAATAACAATCGCTANATAATATTTCAAAAAACAAATTTCTTTCGGTATGGTTACATAAACATGCACGTACACTAAGGAATAACAATCGCTAAACAACAGATTTAAACATAATTTTTCACTTTTTACTGGCTAACTAGAAATNCGTACACTAAGGAATAACAATCGCTAAACAACAGATTTAAACATAATTTTTCACTTTTTACTGGCTAACTGGAAAATTTTTTTCTAATGAAATTCATTTTTACACACTCAACACCTTCCTGCAGTTTAGAAACTAGGCCTGCAGAACACTATACTACAGGTCATTTGTAGATAAATAAGCACCTTTGAAATCCCTACACTTGATCTACTGTCTTGCCCATTTCGTATCAAGCTAAAAGTGTAAAAATTTTAGGAATGTAGCTATGTTACTAATATTCCAATTCTCATTCCTGCGTGCATTAAACAGAGATATAAAACAAATAGCTTCAGTGTCTACAAATTTAAACAACACTTTTAGACATTAGGACATGGAATAACTTTCCATTATTGAATATAAACATTTGTTGCATGTACTCTTGTCACCTTAAAATGTAAACAATTTATTGGGCAGGGATAGTTTTCAATCGTGAACAAAGTAAACCTGATGATGTGGCAAGCACCTTCATTCACTATCAACACTCTGCAACTGCAAGCAGTTTTGTTTACTTCGGTGCTGCGTAAAATTATTTCTGTAGCTGGTTCATCTATCAACTACATTTCCATATATTTTCCTTGCTTTCAATCTTGTTAAATGTATTTTCCTGTGCAACCTCACACAGGCCCTAGTTAGAATTTGCTTCGATTTACGCAAAGGATTAAGTTCAATTTTATCTGTGGTTGCTACTGTAAAATGAAGAGCCCTACACAATGCGCCGTTATTCCTTCAGAAACTAGGTTTAAAGAAGTGAAAATGGCAACGAAACTGTAATTACTCTTCATATATAGATCTTTGTCCTCAACTTACAGAACTTCAGTCATTATTAAAAAAAAAAAAAAAAAAGTATCACATATATCTACTTACATTTCATAAATTCACAACTTTGTAAGCTATTCTATAAAGTGTTATTCAACAGCACAATTTTNTATCTACTTACATTTCATAAATTCACAACTTTGTAAGCTATTCTATAAAGTGTTATTCAACAGCACAATTTTTTTTAAAATGCAAATGCACTAAAATTAGCAAACATTAAATTAATATAAATGGCACAAAAAACTCATTATTACATCTATAACTTCTGCTAGATTTTCATGCCCATGACAGAAATTCTTATTCAGATTTTTAAAGTTAAG
>NQII01008281.1:61888-72084 GCA_002778355.1 Clitarchus hookeri
GTAAAAGAATACTAATGAATGGATTGCTCAAAGTTCTCAAAGTCTAACAGGAAGTTTAACGTGAAAATTGTAGAAGTGGCACTTCCTGTTTTTATCAAGTTGCCATTAATAAATCACAAAACCATAAAATATCCTCAAAATCTACAGGGAAAAATATTTGGTTCTTGATCTGCCCTAACAGTGAAGAAAATCAATACATCAGTACTGAGATCACAGTGGAGGTCCAGGAAGAGGGGACGAGAGGACATGAGGATAACAGTTTGTACACAAGTACATATTACAGACAGCAACATAAAGTAACTGAGAAATGGTGGACTTGCAGCTGAAAATTGGTGCAGTTTGCTAAGCTGGCCCAACTTCATGCTGAAAGTAGATTGTACCATTGAACCCACATGTACTTTTGTAATCCACAAGTCATTATGGACTAAACTTCTCCAACTGCTTAATTTAAAAAATTAAACCATTGTAGTTTTACAAGATAACAGCAATGCAATGCCCCGTAAAGGGGCCCATAGACGATCAACTTGGTTGGCAACTTTGTTGTCAACTTGCAGTGTTGTAGGGGATGTTGAAGGTCTGTAGGCAGGTTGGTGGTTGATATTTCACGTTGAACCACAGTTGAAGTTGAGATCAAAAACTTTGGATATTTGGTGGGCGGACCTGATGTTGGTGCCCCTGTTGAAGCGTCTGTGAGGAAGTTTACAAGGTTGTAAACATTAGTTGTGAACTTTGAGTAGTTCTGCCATTGTTATTGTTACTATAAGTTGCCATTTGATTAGTTGTTATTTGTAATGTGGCAAGTATTCCAAACATCCACATTTGGGTGGATTTTGTTGACACTTTAAGAGAACTGCCCGAGCTGTAGAAAGTAAAACTGGAAATTTTCAAAGATCGCAACAAAAAGGAAAATANGACACTTTAAGAGAACTGCCCGAGCTGTAGAAAGTAAAACTGGAAATTTTCAAAGATCGCAACAAAAAGGAAAATGTGTGGTCAAAACTTTTAGTTCTTTACCAAAAAATTGAGCTAAATGCAAATACTGACAGTCTTGAGAAAAGACTGACAAATATTAGAACTTGTTACCGGAGGGAACTGAATAAAGTAGAACATAGCAAAAGGTCTGGAGCCGGAGCCGAAGAGGAGTGCGTACCAAACTTATGGTACTTCGAATCATTGGATTTCCTATGTGACCAGGAGGTTCAAATTCCTGGAATTTCAACAATAGACCTTGAGCAGGATGAAGTCGAAGTTGATCAAGCAGAAGTTAGTACTGTTCATTTCTTTCAATATTTTATTTACAAGCACAATGCCACTCCAAGTTACATAAATTAGTTCCTAAACACCTACTTATAATTGTTTTAGGAAGCTGGTGAAAGTGTGCCTGGCACTCCTACTTCTGCTCACAGAAAAGGAAGAAAACCGTGGGACAGCATATGGCAGAGAGAAATGACATTTTGAACGAAGCACTGGGGCAACTCACCAAGAAGGAAAAAAAAATAAGGTTGATGTAGGTGTTTTTGCTGAAAGTTGGGCTACTTAATATAGGAAACTGTTCTCAACTCAACANAAATTTCCACCCAGAAGGCCATAGAAGAAATTCTAGTGTTGGGACAACTCAATTTACTTACCCTCCACACCGTCAATAGTTCTTCCAATAATTCTATCGCCCCTTCTCCTGGTCCCTTAACTTCACACCCATTGCACCAATCTTATCTTCAACCGTCAAGATCCTCTACGTCTTTCCTCCGCACAATATGAAAATGCCATTGTTATTCCTGGACATGTTGAAGCAGGTATTTATACCAATGTGTTTGATTGGGAATTTTTTATTTGATAAGCATAAGAATGATTTATTTTTTACTGAAATAACTAATTATTTGTATTAACAACATGACTGTATAATTACCAATTACATACATTATAATGTAACTCATTTAGTTTTAATTATTCTTTTAATACAATTTAATTACAAGTAAAATTATGCGTTATTATTTATATTCCGATTTTGCCAAGATACTGCCCATACTCCATTAAAATAAGTAGTACAGTTTTGCCTTGTCTCTTCTGCATTGGAAGTAGGATTTTGTAATGATGCAGTATTCTTAATTTTCGGGACTGGGACACGTGTTTCATTTTTCTTTAGCTTTGCTAAGCTACGTAATATTTTTATCGTATTCAAAATTAAAGCCGTGGTGGCTCGTTTCCAGTGATAGTTTGTTTATCGGGCTTACGTTTGCTGTTTTACGTTTATCAGGTGTCTGTTTACCGTTTCGTTTCGAACGTTGGAGTTTCTGTTAAGCGTCAGCATTATTTAGCTTTTTTCAGAATGCGTCAACAAGTTTTATACGAGAAGTTCGTTTATCTGTATGTTAACGGCTCAGTTAAGCGGGACGCAGCGCAGTTTTGGATGACGCTGCTGGCAGATGCCGGATGCCGTGCTCTTATCTTAGGAGAAGGGGGCGATAGGCCGGCATAATAAATACTTGGGGTGTCTATCGCCTAAAAAAGACAAAGTAACCAACTGGCGGAGAAGACGCATCGGGCGTGAAGAACTTCACCCACACCGGCAAGCAACCGCAACAGTTAAATCTTTTATCACTACATTTACTTTCAGCTTAACGTATTCATTTCTATCAAATTCTTTCCGCCGGTGTGGGAGGTCGCTAGGGTGCGAGGAGGTAACGAACATCCCCTCCTGCCTTTGTAACTTCATCTTGCGATGCAAGTTTTTGAGACATGNCGTAACTTCATCTTGTGATGCAAGTTTTTGAGACATGAATAATTGGTAAACGACTGTGGCGCTATTCTGCACTTGTCGATTTATCTGTGAACTGTTTGTACTCTGCATAACGGAACTTCGTATGTGAACTGTGTCACTAAATGATATAGACAAATTGTTTCTTCTCAAAAAATTATGTACATAACAGGTGGTTAGAGTAATTATGGTTGCCTTTTCGGGGCTCAAATTTATAACATTCAATAGAACACAAAATCTTGAGGCAAGTATGCCAAAAGCATTCTCAACTATTCTCCTGGATAGTCTGTAGTTGAATATTACTTCATCACTGTAGGGTTTCACGACATTTTTTTTGCAAAGGAAACGCATCATCACCAACAAATACGAATGGCATTTGTTCTGGAAAATCATTATGAAGCTGGCCGGATTCAGGAATTTTGAGTTTGTTACTCTTTAAGTTGTCATAAAATGTGCTGTTAGATAGCACTCCACCATCTGATACACAACCATTAGCACCCGCTTCAACCACTAAGAACTCCTAATTTGCATCAACTAAGGCAAGTAAAATTAAGTTCCTTTTATAATTAAGATCCACTATTAGCAGATTTTTTAATTTCCACGNTCTCAAAAAATTATGTACATAACAGGTGGTTAGAGTAATTATGGTTGCCTTTTCAGGACTCAAATTTATAACATTGAATAGAATACAAAATCTTGAGGCAAGTATGCCAAAAGCATTCTCAACTATTCCTTGCTCTGGATAGTCTGTAGTTGAATATTACTTCAGCGTTTGAAAAGTTATCGCCACTGTAGGGCTTCACTGCATTTTTTTGCAAAGGAAACGCATCATGACCAACAAATACGAATGGCATTTGTTCTGGAAAATCATTATGAAGCTGGCCGGATTCAGGAATTTTGAGTTTGTTACTCTTTAAGTTGTCATAAAATGTGCTGTTAGATAGCACTCCACCATCTGGGCACGACCGTTAGCAAAGGCTTCAACCACTAAGAACTTGTAGTTCGCATCAACTAAGGCAAGTAAAATTAAGTTCCTTTTATAATTAAAATAGTAAGATCCACTATTAGAAGGTTTTTTAATTTCCACGTGCTTTCCGCCGATAGCAACAAGCAACAATGCAGTTTGGAAAGTTCCATCTCCTTCCAAACTCTTCCAAAACTGTCACCCATCCTCGTTCTGTTTTTGGCACCTGAAATCAATATACACCACTTATAAAACAACTAATTGATAAACATATTGACTTACGTAATCACCTATGAATCGTAGCAGGTACCTGAATATACTCCTTTGTTTATAACAGCGCAAGTCTCAATGATAATTGTTCCAAGACTTTGTGGCGATATAGCGGTGAGAAATTTTAAATCCTCGAAGCTCTGCCAACTAGCTAAAAACCGAAGGGTTGCGGACAGCCGTTCATTCACAGTAATAGCAATTCTCATGTTTGTGTCCCTTTCAATAAATGGTTGCACTTTATCCAACAACTCATAGTAGATTTTACCGTCCATTCTTAAAAAATATTTGAAATCGTCAGGTGCAGTGACGCATAGTTCACTAATTAAATTGGAATGAGAAAACTGGGCACGGTTTCGATACCATTCCTTTGACCAAACTTTGCTCTTTTTAGCATGGCGCACATCATCTTCACACAACTCGTTTAAAACTAAACACAGCAATGCTCCCTCACCGATTTTTTTACTAAACAAGCTATACTACAACCAAAAAACTTACAAATAACAAAGAAACATTCAAAATAATACAAAGCAGCAACAGAAGTCACCCATCAAATAAATCTGATGACAAATCCTTGGAAGTGATGATGATGTTGACAACTTTGTTGCCAACATTTTGCTTCATCTGTGGCAAATGCTGACAAGATTGGCAACCAAGTTGATCGTCTGTGGACACCTTAGGTCATTGCCAACAAATAAAAACAGGCATACAGTGTGCATATAAAATATCCATACTACTACAACTACACTTACACTCTTATAGTGTTCCTAGCTTAAGCCACAGTATTAGAATTGAAATATATACATATTTTTATATTAAACTTTATTTTCACATTTTAAAAGGCACATTAAAGTAATTTTTTTATAAAAACTATGAGTTTGTGATTTTTTTCTTCACAGACCTACTCTTGACAAGGAATGACAGCCACAAAGCCATTATTCCTGTTCACGTTCTTTAGTATTATAGTACCCAGTTCTTTATTAAGAAGATTTTTGCAGGAAATGACAGTAATGCTACCATCACTACTTATCTCTAATGAATCTCTACCGATGGACCAATCTTCAACACGCTCTACTNGTTCTTTATTAAAAAGATTTTTGCAGGCAATGACAGTAATGCTACCATCACTACTTATCTCTAATGAATCTCTACCGATGGACCAATCTTCAACACGCTCTACTGCAGAGATCAGTTTGTCATTTGAAACTTCGCCAGCTGATGTGAACACATAAAACGAACCACCACCACACCTGCCTAGAAGCTTCTTCATTTCTGGACAGTCCAACATTTGAAAGTCAGAGACCCTCTGAATCTGACATAGGTGATTCAAAAGTATGTATCCTGTGCCACTGCTGTCAAACTCACTGAAGATTTGTTTGGAAAACCAAGCCACTCTGTTCCCTTGAATACCATAAGCTTTGTCGAATTCATCCCTATCTATAACACCTGAAAATTTCACAGCAATTTTGTAGGTTTCTTCATAGTTTCGAATTCGCTCATCAAGTTCATGTTCAAGAAACTCTGTAACTATTTTTATGCACTGGTTGAACTGCAAAGAATTTTCACAGTTGCTACATTCTGCTATAGTTTCAATAATTTTTGCACTGTTTTGAACATAATTCGATACTGCTTTGTTAACATCCTGTTCAACATTATTTCCAGCACTCATGCTAACTGAAATTTTATTTTTGTAATCTACAACAGATGATGATAAAATCATACCGACATTATTTTCTTGCTGCTCATCCACATCATTATGAAAAATCTGTCTTCCATTAATGGTGACATGTCTCAAAGAAGTTATATTGAAGTACTCAAGTGCTGCATTGACAACTTCTGTGATTTCCTGTTCAAACCGCTCACATAACTGCTTCAGTGTGTTTGCCAGGTGAAGAAGGTATTCTAGAAATGATATGGTACCCCTCCGATAGAGCATAGTGGCAGTAAACAATCTATCAAAGGCAAAGGCACACACGTCAATAAAAAGGGCACAATTAGGACTAATGAGCCCCACAGAAAGCAATGCAGAATTATTCTGTTGAATTATGGAGATGAGAGTCTGATTGTCAATGGATAATGAATTCCCACGAGTGAATTCAGAAATCTTGGAAAGGATGGAAGAAAATGAGTAACTGGACTCACTTTGCCTCAATGAATTGATGAGCAGGTTTGCCTGGTACGTGGTGATTACAGCATTGGTGAAGAACAGGACTGACGAGCAGAGATGTAAAATATCCTCTTTTTTTATAGCACGTTTCTGCATAATATTTGCAATTCCATTTGTGATGCTCAGGGCACCCACTGTGCACGAGCCAATTGCAATAGATCTCAGTCCGATCTGACTCGCGGTCCCTAGCGACTCACCAGCTAGTATTAAGCGACTGCTTGTTGCGGCCACGCCACTTGAAGCAATACCCAATGTGCTCCCTGTAATTCCCAACCAGCTGTTGGGACTTTCTGCATTGTCCAGTCCAATGCTTTGGCAGTGCTGGCCCCTGTCGACAAGCGTGCCGATGTTACGTCCAGTTGAGTACGCCCCAGTAATAAGTACTGCTACTGCTGCACCTATGCTCACAGGAACACAGAGTGGGATGAATGCAGACGTCGCAAGCATCCCGACAGTCCCAAGGGATGTCACCATGCTGGCAATGTCGCAGCCTGTAAATACGCTATTCAAAATACTGCATGCAGGAGATTCTGAAAAGTCTACAAGAACTGTATCCTGTTCAAACATATACATTCCATTGCAAGGATAGCACATTACACATTTCGGCAACTTGTTGTGTTTCACATAATCACTCCAACCTTTGTACAAACGTAAATCTGCATCTATAAACAAGTGTGAAACCTTGCTGCCTTTTCTAAATCTAGGTATTCGAATAATGGGAACAATATTTTCGCTCTTTTCACATTTGACAGAGACAAAAATAAATGACATGTAAACATATTTTGAAGTGAACTGTTCATGTTTTTGTATTATCAGTTTTATAACCTTGTGTGTGTGGCTGAGCTGCAACTGGTTATAACTAGTACTATAATTGTCTTCTGTGCATAACTCACTCTTTGGCAAACCATAAAGTCCAAAACAAATTTTCTGTTGCAGTTGGCAAGAACTGTTTTTATCTATTTTGTGCCACTTTGTCTTTCCTAGCAAGTTACCAAAATAATTTTGTTCTTCTTTAGCCTTGGCCTTCCACGTTTCCAGTTCCTTAATGTCCAAATTCAAAGGCATATTTCTTTATAAGTTTCCACTGAAAAATAAAAAGAATTTTTTTAGTTTCAATATGCACATAATGTGTGAATTTCAACTATTTTTGTATATCTAATGTGAAACTAATTTGCTACTTGGCAGATTTATTTTTAATTTGTGCAAACGTGAACTGTGTTAATAAATTAATTGGCATCCATAAATAACACACGCCATGAAATTTGTCAATTTAAAATAAAACATCACTGCAATAAAATTATAATACAGTGATTAAAAAAAATAATTTTGATGCTGAAATTCAAAACTGCTCTTTATATATCTTCACTGTTGATTCAGTACTGCTTACTGAAGCAACCAAGTTATTCCACTTTGTATCATTGTCTACATTACACACAAAGTTTGTGCGTGCTAAAGCTATTATTTTTAATTACTTTAACAGTGAACACATAAAAACTAGCACCTTCAAGCTTTGAAAGACATCAGCGTAGCCACATTCACTATGATTGAGCCGACTCTACACTAAAACTGCTTCAGGACTCCAAACCCGTAAGTATGACTCAAAAATTCCCAAGAAACAGAGTCCATATACAAGTGGTCTGGAGTCCACAATAGTCAGGATGTTCCATCATTGTCTTCAGCCTCTGTGTATAACAATGCTATGTAAGTTTTTTTTGTTTCACAGCATGCTATTAGGAGTACTATAAGTTGGGAGTAGTTTATGTTTGCAGTGCATAAAACCTGTAAAATAATGTTGTATTTTTGTTTACACGGAAGGTTGATATTCAGCTGCAGGGCAGTGGCAAGGTTTGCAACCTGTACATCATGTGGTAATTATTAAGTTTAGGGGCTTTTCTGGAAAAAAAAAAAAAAAAGTTCAAAATTATGATACATTTCCACTCTACTAATCACGTAGAATCACCAATATACTAGGGGCATTAACGTCCGACTAATTTCGTAATATGTGCCCACCTAACCTAACAGAACCTAACCCCACAANAAAATAATGTTGTATTTTTGTTTACACGGAAGGTTGATATTCAGCTGCAGGGCAGTGGCAGGGTTTGCAACCTGTACATCATGTGGTAATTATTAAGATTAGGGGCTTTTCTGGGGAAAAAAAAAAAAAAGTTCAAAATTATGATACATTTCCACTCTACTAATCACGTAGAACACGAATATACTAGGGGCATTAACGTCCGACTAATTTCGTAATATGTGCCCACCTAACCTAACAGAACCTAACCCCACAATGGGTGAATCACTATTTTACATATTTAAACTAACCTAGGATTGTTGGATTTTACACTAACCTAGGATAGTAGGGTTTTACACTAACCTAGGATGTTTGGGTTTTACACTAAACTACGAATGTAAGATTGTAGGGATTTAAAGGAACCGTAAAACACACCAAAATAAGGTAAATTGACTCACCTAGGTAGGGGGCTGGTGTAATTCCTCTGACGTTAATAGACCTAAACAAACATATTTTGCAAGCTTTTTAAATATGTTCTACTTATTTTAACATTACGCCCTCTTGAAATTAAACAAGGTAAGCTGTGCAGAAGCCATTGAAGCAACTTTTGTTGGTCTAGGACGTTTCTTTCAGAAACGTAAACAAACTGGCTATACTAATTTTGCAATTTTGTTCCATTTTTTAAAAATATGTTGTACTTATTTTAAAGCAACGCCCCTAGTTTATTTGTGTTCTATGTGATTAGTAGAGTAGAAATATATCATAATTTTGAATTTTTTTGGAGTTTTTCAGAAAAGCCCCTAAACTTAATAATTACCCATCATGTGTCTTCTAAACAGTCAACACTCTATAATACTATTGAAAACACATGATTGTATGTGTTATCCTTACGATGTCGCATATAGCCAAATTCTTCCTGCCTCCTTATTGAAGAACATCATATTACCCCATTCCCTTAAGTGCGTCATGTTACTTATGGATACCACAAAACTTAAATTATGCAAAAACTATGAGAAACTAAGGAACCTTGTAATGACGCAGTAGTCTTAATTTTCAAGACGTGTGTTTCAATTTTGTTCGTTTTTCTTTAGCTTTGGAAAGCTTTGTAATATTTTTATCGGGTTTGAAATTAAAGCTACGGTGGCTCGTTTCCCGCAATAGTTTGTTTAACGGGCATACGTTTGCCGTTTTACGGTTATCGGGCGGACGGTTGTCGTTTCGTTTTGAACGTAGTAGTTTTCAGTTTTTGTTAAGCGTCAGCATTATTTAGCTTTATTTATGCATCAACAAATTTTATACAAGAAGTTAGTTTATGTGTATGTTGACGGCGTCGACAGTTTTAGTTCCTAAGACGCAGGTAAGATAGCGTGTTGAGAGCGTGCGTGGCCAGGCCCTTATCTCAGTAGTGGGGGGGGTGAGAGGCAACACACAAAAGACACGTGTCTGTCGCCCTAGAGATCAGCTCACTTCAAGTCAGTCGGCGGCGAGGGCAGTTAGAGAGTCACTTCAGGTCAACCTTCACTTCAAATCAGTCCCCCTTCAGGGCAGTGGTACAATGCTCGCCTAGGACACGTCGAGCGTGACGAGAACCCCCACATCGGCAACTAGACTTTATTTTATGTATCCGCCGGTGTGGGAGGTAGCAGCAGTTTAAATTTATTNAGAACCCCCACATCGGCAACTAGACTTTATTTTATGTATCCGCCGGTGTGGGAGGTAGCAGCAGTTTAAATTTATTCGGGCCAGTTTATATAACCAGGATTAATCTGTAAACGACGGTGGCGCTGTTTCTGCTCTTGTATGGTTATATGTGAACGTTCGTACTCTGCATACTGGAACTTGGTATGTGAACTGTGAAGCTTCAATGATAAATAAAGTATAGAACAAAATAATCTGGAACTTGAACTTATTTCTCAATTAATCAGCTTCCATTTTACTAAGTCTCGTGTTCTACCTTTGAGCAAGCCGTGGCAACGTAACATCGGCAGTGTAACTAGCGGCCGAGCGTTACAGAATGCCACCCGTGGGG
>NQII01008282.1:0-12698 GCA_002778355.1 Clitarchus hookeri
GGCAAGCCATCCACCACACCAGTTGCCTTGTCGCAGTCCTCGTCATCCTGCAGGATGCACACACCCTTCCTGCTCCAAGACACGTTATAACAACAAAATAACTCTGATTCTAAACCATACAAATACAAATTTTTTTTGCAGATTCTAAATGTGTGTTAACATAATGCCTAGAAGTGGCTGACATTTCATTTAATTACTATTTTCACTTTATTATAATAATGCAAACAGTTTGAGATATATCTGATGTGGCAGTTAAGGGATGATAATTCTGTGCCATTGCAATATGTTCAAGTATCTATACTCTGTGACTGCAAAAGAAATAAAACACTTCTTGATTATAGTAATCACGGGATTTTCTTGAGGTGCTCCTGTATACTCTCTCATTTTCATTCAGGTTATCTCACTTTTCCTGCTTCATACTAGCCAGTATGGAAAATACTACTCTGTTAACAAATAGAGAAATCCAACTCAAGTCATTTTGACCTTGCTTCAGGTGGGAAACAAAGTAATTTACATTGTCTGTAAATGAACAGCAACCAAACAGAGGTATGGCCAGAGTTTCTGGCACACACATAACTAGCTAATTAAAATTCCAACAGCTGCTCAGTTACACGGGCTGTGATATGAGGCTACATATGTCTGATCCCCTTCTGTGCTGCTCGCTGGCAATTCAATAGTTGGTTCGCAGGTACCTAAATGAGAACTTTTGAAAAACCTGCTTTGTTTACACGGCCTTCCCACTGCGTGCCCTTTTGTTTAAAAGTGACACTAGTTAATGCTATCTTAAATACAGAGAGCCATAACATCACAACTTCACATGACCTACACACCAGTGTGTGTATATATTCAACAGCAAACAACTGAGATACACTCAATCAGTGCAGGCCCCTCCAGCCAGACACAAACCCCACGGCCAGTGCAGAGGTGCACCTTCAGTGCCCCTCCACGTCATCACTGAGACCCTCGCTCTCAGATCCACCCATGGTCTGGCCTAAGTGCTATCCTCACCTCTACTGTGTCCGGGACAGTACCAGAGCTGTGTCGCAGCTCAACACCATCACACGTCTGACATCAAGTAATAGTACACCTGAGAGAACCTCTGAAGGCGTCTACCAACTATCCTATACTCCTATTTAAATTTCCACGGCACTTGCGGGTTTTAACCTTTCCATAACTACAATCAAAGGGATTTCTTCATTCTGAAAATCAGGCTTTGGGCCCCAATGGCCTAAGCACAAAGTAGTTCAATGTCACCTCTAATGGTTGGGTCTTGGTGTTATCTAACAGCCCAAGCCAGCTACCTTCTTCCCAGCAGCGAGGATCCTGGATGGCATGAGGCAATGCCTCGCTTAGTTCTCATCTGCTTAAACCCAANTACCTTCTTCCCAGCAGCGAGGATCCTGGATGGCATGAGGCAATGCCTCGCTTAGTTCTCATCTGCTTAAACCCAAGGGGTGGTAGATGCCGAAGCACCACTTGATGAGCCTCAGAGTTATTTTGCTGGTAAAAGGTTATGTGTGACAACTCAGCTTTTCTGGAGTCATGCAGGTTACAAAGTTTGGATACAAGAGCATGACAACACTGCCCCAACANTACACAAGGTACAGTACATTATTAACAGTCATCAGAAGACGTTTACAGTAGGTGTTCAAAATGCTGACCATGCACTTGGTAATTATCCATAGTAGCTGCTTTTCTATAAAAAAAAAACCCCCCCCAGAAAAGTGGTATATTTCCACTCTACTAATTATGCAGAACACAAATATACTAGGGGCATTAACGTCCGACCAATTTTGTGATATGTGCCCATCTAACCTAACCCCACAGCGAGTGAATCACTATTTTACATTTTTAAACTAACCTAGGATATACTTCATTTCATATAAGTTGGCCAGATTCTGACAGTCAGTGAGTGGCAACTTGTATTCCAAACAAACAACGTGCCATTTACAAAACCTGTATCCGCTAATGCATGAACGAACGAAAATTACTGTTACGTTGGCTATTCTGAATGCACTGCCGGCGCACATCAGACAAGCAGGAAATACGCGGATAAGAATGAGTTCATAGATTATTTAATAAATTTTATTTTATGTGGTCATAAAACAGAGGTTTTTAGTGTTAGAAACGAAACTTTGTGCTAAAGTAGAAATGTATAGATGTTAAAAATTAACGGTACATTAAAACAATCTCTATCCTAACGAAACAGAATTTCAAAATCTTTTTTCAAGTCTTATCCCCCCCTCTCCAACCGGGCTTTCCTTACGTGTTTGATATTAATTCCAAAAGCATACAGAAATATTGCATAACATTGTTGAATTATTTTTTCTAACAATTTAAAGAAATATATTTAAAATTTGTGTCATTCCGAGCTAGTAATAGAAGAACAGTCAACTTTACAAAGACGCTACCTCTTGAGAAAAAAAATGTGGCCAAATCACGCGCTGAAATGTTGTGCGCGCCATCTGTGGAATTATTTTCGAAGCATTACAAGCCAGAAGAGAATAGTGTTTGTTTGCTCTATATAATACATTTACAAACAGATACCAATAGTTTTTTTTTTCGCGAGCTCTGCAAAATTGTTAAAGTAACATATATTTCGTGTACAGCGTTTACGAACGAACCTACACGCCCTTCAAACTCCGTTTCGCAGACTGCCGTGCCACGCAAGTAGTTCACCATTTGCCGCACGAAGCAGCACCTCCTGGTCGCACTGACTCGTAGCATCAAAGCCTTCACTTGACGCACCAGCTGATGGCAAATGGATACATAAACAAAAAGTAAACATTGGCGCAGTGATCGTCAACTGTCAAGAATGTGGCCTTCATATACGAGATGGACTATAGTAGGGTTTTTAACTAACCTAGGATAGTAGGGTTTTAAACTACGCTAGGATTTTAGGGTTTTAGTAACAGTTAAACACAGTGGAAATCTATTGAATAACTCACCTAGGTAGGTGACCCATTCAACTGCCGTGCATCTTAGCTCTATCGACAAAACACCATGATCTACTAAAACATAAAGTAACACCCGCCACATAGACGAATATTACGTGCAGAAGAACTCGTTCTTGCACCCTCCAATCTTAAATCGTAAGCCTTCGCATGGTAGGGATTTGGACGTCACAACTCACGATCGCAAAAACACATCCACACTCTGGCTTCTGAACTGCTACTAATGGCTTTTCAACTTCAACATAAAATCCTGTGACGATGACGTATACAGTAAACAGCCAATAAGGTGAGGGCACGATGCACATTTATTCACGTCACTAAT
This sequence comes from Clitarchus hookeri, assembly GCA_002778355.1. Lineage (NCBI taxonomy): Eukaryota > Metazoa > Arthropoda > Insecta > Phasmatodea > Phasmatidae > Clitarchus > Clitarchus hookeri. The sequence goes on from NQII01008282.1 coordinate 3,277, forward strand.
GCATTACTTCACCAAAAATTAAGGCGTCCGACGTAAATAAAGCGGCGGGCCGCTCATACTATTAACTATTTTATTTAATACATTCTATTTATTTTAACATTACGACCTCCTGAATATCCGCGGCCGGCAGGTAGCATCGGAAACAGCGATTCGCAGCCATTAAACACGGCAACCAAAGTGCTCGTACTTTTGACAAATTTTTTAAATGTGTTCTACTTATTTTAACATTAAGCCCTCTTCAATATTAAAAAAGTAAGCTGTGCAGAACCTATTAATGCTACTTTCATTGGTCTAAGACGTTTCCTTCAGAAAAGCCCCTACACTAGATAATTACTTCCATGACTCCTCCCCTCTATAAAAAAAGTGACACATATCACAGACTTAGAGCCCAATTACGTAAATATGACTACCTGAGCAGCAACACAGTGTAAAGCAAGGGAAAATGTGTTTCTCTTGCACCCATATTCACGGGTAGAGTTTAATACATATTTAATGCTGCTATATAGCAATGGAATGGCAAAATTTGAGTTTCACTAAAGATAGCAATATTTAATTGACACCCTACTGAAGAGCATCCATAGGTTTTTCCAATAACACTGTGGAATCGTTACAAACATGAACATGTTACTATGGCACTTCTTACCTAACTACCTGTAAAACAAAGAGAAACTGATTTCAGATGCCACTAATTTTAATACTCTGCTTCCAATATGATAATAAAACATTAAAAAAAAACACTTTCATACTCTGCTACTAACATTACTGTATGTAAAGTAGTCGGCAGCCGGTGTTTACGTTAACTATATGCAATTAAGGACTGGAACTTTTCAAAAATTTATTTTAATAGCAATCAACTAACTGTAAATCTGCTACTGTAAACTGGTGTTACTTTGAACCACTCAAAAAGTTTGTTTTGACATTATAAGTAATAATAAACATTGTGTGGGAAGATAACACTCATATTTTTAAATATACTCCTACAGTCCACTATTCCTTTGGCAAATGGTACCAAAACAAAAATTTTGAGTAGTTCAAAGTTACCCCAGCAGGTTTCAAGTAATCTCAGTTTACTGTATTAACTGTAACAGTAATTATATAAACTCTCTGATATATTCATACACATTTGTTCTACCAGACTACTTTTTGGACATACTGTACAAACGAAAAACTGCTAGGAACCTATAAAAAAAGCAGTCGCAACATTCCTCACATCCGAGGTGATGCAATGGGGCATGACAAGCACTGAAAGGTACGTCACTTTCTTTGCTGTCTCTTACACATGCCACAGCTGTTCAGAGATGAGGTGCTGTAACAGTGAGCTGAACCAATGCTGATGCTGTCCCTACAGAAAGTGAGCCTACAGATACATATTTTAGTACGCAGCTACTGACAGCAATGCTGCGACAAACCTCACTTGGCTTGTTTACTCATTTCTTCAACAGAATTTCTAAGCTTACATGCCCAGGCAAAGGTCAAGTTAAGAAACTGCAAGACACAAACATGCATACCTGTCTACAGTGGTTTATAAAGCATCGGGGTTAGCAATTTAAGAAAGTAACAATTAAAATCATTACAGAGAATGTTACATTTTTAACTTATTCACAAACTCGACCGGTGATTAGGTTTCAATGTTTAATTAAGACACTTGCTTAGTGAATGAAACCAACATTTGCTCATTTTACGCATATGTTGAAGAATACAAGATAACCAGGCAGGCATAAAATCTTTGCAAGTACAGTAGAAAGTAGATTATCCGAATGTTGGTTATACGGACAAGCAGTTATCTGGACTCATTTTAAAAATAAAGAGAATAGAAAAAAACACAATAGTCTTTTTTGTCAGTGTTTCCCTTACTCGCTGAGGAGAGACAAGCACTTGTGTCAGCTCTTGTGATGCGCCCTTTCACGTGTTGTTTACAGTAAACACATCCGGGAGGGGGGTGGTTACTCATTACTTGATTTATGTTTATTTTATTTTATGTACAGTTTCTGTTTTGGATAANGTTTATTTTATTTTATGTACAGTTTCTGTTTTGGATAAGCTTACTATGTTGTAAGCATATGTAATAAATTTTACGCTGTGCGAAAATAATATTTTTAACAAATTCTTTTATCTTCATTTTCAACATATTTCCGATTTCCGGATTTTCCATCATCCAAATTACCTTTGGTCCCTATTAGTCCGGATAATCAACTTTCTAATATAATTTAATGCATGGTATACTTGCACAGGCCACTTACATATACCTGTGTGAGACATCACATACAGGTTGACAAGATATTTAAGCACCGTGCTGAGTCGGGCAGTTGAGTGTAGCTTAATCATGAAGGCACAAAATTAGAAATGCAATTGCTTCTCAAATTGTAACAAGTACTTCGATAAGTAGTTCTAAAGTAGCAGTTAATTTTTAGTGATGAGATCAGTTTGTATTCATTACAATTTTAATAAAACTTTATTGTACTTTTTTCTTAGTTTTTTAGTAAAATCTTTTCGAGACTTTGGCAGTGTCCAAATTCACCTGTAATACATATTTACGGATACCTGACCCCAAGCGACATCATCAGTGCTGTCTGAACTGCAAGTGAAGTATGCACGNGCAGTTGAGTGTAGCTTAATCATGAAGGCACAAAATTAGAAATGCAATTGCTTCTCAAATTGTAACAAGTACTTCAATAAGTAGTTCTAAAGTAGCAGCTAATTTTTTGTGATGAGATCAGTTCGTATTCATTACAATTTTAATAAAACTTAATTGTACTTTTTTTTTAGTTTTTTAGTAAAATCTTTTTTGAGACTTTGGCAGTGTCCAAATTCACTTGTAATACATATTTACGGATACCTGACCCCAAGCGACATCATCAGTGCTGTCTGAACTGCAAGTGAAGTATGCACGTAAACAAACATGTATACTTCTCGCGCCCTTGCAGCATACATGTGCCCCCATTTTGAGAAGCAATTAATAAATTACAATTGATTTTCAACATTATTTTATTAAAAGACTAATAGGACAATGTCACTATTTTGTAGGCATATTTAGGAGATTATTAGGAACACATTTTTCATTGTAAAATACATAGGCATGGATTAACTAATATAAATATATATTATTGATAGCAACATTATTTTATTTGCATACATAATTTCTCTATGACACTTTTTATGCTATCAACATAATAATTAATCCTTGATTCAACCCTATAACTTTAGGCAGTTATCAAGTTTTCCTGCACTGAATACATATTCAATAAAAGTAATTACATACATGGTTAATAGCACTTGTTGAAGGAAAAAAGGTTGTCTGTCTGAATTCACCAAGTATGATGCCAAAGGTAAGTGAAGTATGCAAGGGTGCAAGTACACTAGTATATACTGTGATTCGGACACTGCAGTAGATGAAATTTTTTTTAACTTAAATCAGTTATTTTTTCAAACATTAACTTAACCTTTAATCTGTTAATATTTTTGTCCACTCTCCCAACTTTCTGAAGCAGTACCAAACACCCAGAAGCATGCTGTGAACTGCAAATTGTAATAAAAATATGATGCAATACTAGTGAGAAAAGACAAACTACATGAGTTAAGTACCTTGATATTACTTGTTTAAAACATTCTCATTTTAAATCTGGATGCTAAACTAGACTAACTTAGTCCAAAACAAAAGTTTGTGTTTTTTTTTTCAAGATAAATAGTGAGAAAGTAACCTGTATTGAAGATGAGTTCGATCCAACAGATTTAAGGCCAGGAAACCTCGAGTGCAGAATGGAATCAAACTTGAATTCCGCTGCCAGACACATCTCAACAAGATCTGCACACATTTCCAGCTTCGATGCACAAGTCAAACACACTTGCTTCGGCTTGCAGTCATCCTCTCGAACCTGACAATTACGAAAAACTTAATTACTACAACTGTAAATTCTAAAACTTAAAACATTATTTTAAGAACAATTTACATCAACAAGAATTCAGCCACTTGTGTGTGCTGAGCATATCGGGCGGCATGCCGTAAGATGTGTACACATGCACAGGTCTCCCTGCAAGTGCATCGCACATGTGATCTGTAACACATCGCAACCAACACGAGAGATACAAACGGCGGCAACACACAACTTATGTCCAACGAGTGCTTTCCAAACCAGGTGTTGCAATACACAGACGTCTCATGTTAACGTGCATGGCAAGTCGCACCCTCACAAAAAAGTTAACAAAAATAAACATTAAGTATTACAACTGTTCCACAAGATATCGAATCATGAATGAAAGTGACTGAAATCACACCCACAGCATCAAATCAAGGGCAAACTAGGCCTAGCGTCTCCACGGTAGGAGACAATGACAGATGCACAGATACAATCAATTGCTCAGTATCCACGTGGAAGCACTGTGACAATTCCTTTCCACAGCAGGAAGGCATGTGTCAGCTTGCCTTGTTGACCACAAACATTTTCCAATGTAGCTACGTACACTACCTCGGTGATATCTGTTCGCATACAATAGACGGTGAAGAAGTATGTCTGTTTTTCTGTGCAGTACTGTTTATTATTGTACGTTGCAGTGAAAAGTCCTGCATTTTCACAGCTTTTAAAAGTGGTTCCCATAGCAATTTTATATTGTGGAATGGCGTTATTTTTTTTCCTTGCTGTGAAAATTATAGCTAACATCAGTAGTTATTCGCCAGACATTGAGTTCATTTTCTTCAAGCATATATGGCACTGAATTTACAAAAGGAAAAGTATTTTACACTCATATGGTGATAAATATTTGAAATGTGGTCTGGTGAGAAGTTAATTTTCATGCCAGTCTCTTTAAGTTTTAGAAAAAAACTGTTAAAAGCAAGTGCATATAGTGCCGAACAAACTGCTTTACCATTTTTATTACATAACTCGATCACTTGTTAGAAAAACCTACTAACTATTTTAAAGATGTATGGTAAAAGAAATATGTAATTTAAAACATTGTTGTATTCAGTGAGAAGTTCCAGATTTATCATAAAACTCAGGAAGAAGATTACTGATATCTGAAATAATACAAAAAATATTTTGCTACACTCAGTTGCAAACCAAATAATTATTATTCAAACATACTGTGCTATTGCAAAAACTGTGCTTGAACCTAAACATGACACTGAAATTAATGATATTAATTTTGTTGAGATTACAGGCGGAAAAAATTCAGAATTTGTCCGAAACGATAAAAATTTAGAAACAGTCAAGGCAGGCCAGAAAAGTGCCATGTTTGCAGTTCAAAGTGATGAATCAACTCATGCAAATACAGCTGCTCAGAAATCCTGTTTGGGTCATTCCATATAAAATCATCAAATAAAAAAAAAACAAAAATTGGAAGCTGCACCATTTGTGATTTTGATAAGAATTTGTTCCTATGTTACCCTATCCTCAAGGTGAATGAAAAACATTAATTTAGATTTTTACCTACAAGTGCATGATGGCAACCATTTTTCATACACATTGCAAGCAAATTTCACAGATTTTGGAGGTTTATGCAACTAGCCGTAACTTTTTTGATAAGTCACCTATTGTGGAGTTTTTAGTGTCATTTAAAAGCTTACATAAGATACTATTACACTGTATATTTTCAAGATGGCGGCCATCTGCTTTCAGCATTCAGATAACTGTTTTACCCAACTTTAAACCCCACCCTGCTTCACCAAAGTTGCATTTAGAGATCTGATCTTGTGTACGCTTAGTGTCTACATGTAGAACAGTGTACAACATCAAAGTTATCTGGGTTGAAGACTTCCTTCCTAGAAATAATAGAATCCAGGATAGGAAAAAATGAAAAATTGCTGTTTTCGAAGTCAAAAAAATTTATGATGGGGAGAAAATAAAAATTTGAGTTATTTTATGAAAGATACTATTGATGAATAGCTATAGAGCACAAGTTCTCCCATTCTGTTATTTTCGCCTCTTTAAGCACACGGACCCTCAAAAAAACAAAAAAAGGCAATTTTTAAATTTAATCTATTGTGTATATAAGAAAATGGTCATATTCCTCCAGAAATGCTGGCAAGTGATGGCACCCTTCCGAACTCACCTTCAGCAGTCACCGACAGCGAGGGACACCGACAGATTTACTTTTCAAAACCATTTTAATTGTTATCTTTCAAGTACCTATGTAGTTTTACACGGCCAGAACAAAATTTCTTTACTTTGTACCATTTTATTTTAACCAGAACTTGAAATTAGGGAAGGTGTTTTGCCACATTCTGTATAATTTATACAAGATATGAGTAAAAAGTTCAATTTAACAAATAAAGATATATTTAAGTTGACAGAAGTATAAAACACTTCTAATACATGGCATATTTAGGAAACAAACAAACACGTCAATATAGGGTGATTTTTAAAGGCCTGATTCAAAAAGTTGAAGACACCATCTATACATCTGCTTCAACACAGCGCTGATGTGATGCATGCTATAACCATGCAGCTCACAAGTTAGAAGGGGTACTTGACTTGGTAGTGTTTGCAAGTCAAACAGATTTCCCTCTGTGTTAAAAGTTTTTTGTGTGTTTCTGGCATGTTTATTTACTTTAAATTTTGACAACTTTTGATTGAATTAAGAGGCACTGAAATGTTTTGTGACCAAAAATAATATGACTGTTTTCAAGTCCAAATTATTATTATTAGATGCGAGCCACGTCTCTCTCCCTTAGCCCGTTGGTCCCGCTACACCTGTGCAGCTATGACGTGCCCTCTACTGGGNGTTTATTTACTTTAAATTTTGACAACTTTTGATTGAATTAAGAGGCACTGAAATGTTTTGTGACCAAAAATAATATGACTGTTTTCAAGTCCAAATTATTATTATTAGATGCGAGCCACGTCTCTCTCCCTTAGCCCGTTGGTCCCGCTACACCTGTGCAGCTATGACGTGCCCTCTACTGGGGGGAGCAGGCTCGAACGTGATGACTACACCTCCTCAACTCCTGCCTCGGTACAGTGTGCTAGGAGTGCACCCTACCTACACAATGTCCAGGGTACTGCCGGAGTCAGGTGACCATCCCACGTTCATGCCCTCAAGAGGCAAATTTTGAAGGCATAAGTCGGGCCAACAATTACCAACAAACAACCCCCTCAGTAAAGATGCCGCCGGGAATATGAGTGCCACTAGGGGGCCACAACAGTTCCAGAGTTCCAGCAACCTCCCTCGTGCAATCCTTTTACACTTGTTACGTCTCCGTGGCGCATGTGCGTGCAGTGCGAGTGCAGTTGAAAACCCATCACATTTCTGCAAGTGTATAGTCACTTCAATTTCTGGCTCAAATATAATAATAATGAAGTTATCATTGTTTCATAGCCAATCAGGCATGGCTACCCACACCCCTCCTGGGGCGAAAGTGAAGTCGCTTGGTTCGAGCCACCAGTACCACCCTACCATATGCAAAATTTGAGGGTGTAATTATTTTTGTAACCTTTCATTTCAATATTAATTATGCTTTCAACTCAATGAGACACGCAACGGACTAAGAGAGACAACTCCGAAACTTTTAAACAATACGTTGCATAACAAATGTAATGTCATCACATTTTGCTTTTCCACGTAATTTGTTTATTCAAATCAATTAGTAAGTGTTCTTATGTTTCATAATTGAGGGTTTTGTTGTATGAGTGTAATTGTTCTTTTTGGTATTTGTGTTCTATATTTTCTTGTGCCTCTCGCACACTTTAGGGCTGAGCTCTCGGCGGGTCTCCGCCATTTTCGTTAGTTGGTCTAAAGCACTTGCCAGGGGTGGTCATGCGTCGCGTGCTTCTGGGCCTTCATCACTTGTTGTCCGAGCACCGCTTAGCTTACAATGGTTAATTTTTGTTATGGAACCTTAATTAACTTTTTGTCGCCCACAGGCAGCACCACCCCCAGGTCCCGTCAGCTAAAAGGCGCTGAGATTTTTACTATGGAAAATCCCATTGGCTACGTGCCAATTTCTCTTTCTGGGCTGCCAACACGCCAGAGCCAATGGGAACATGTAAGTACCTTCTTGGAGGAAGTTTTGCAGTCAGTCAAATCCAACTCGTGAAAACTATGGTTTTATTTCACTGCTGGCCGCTTCACGGCCATTAACTTTTGGGTCCTCTACCCACTCTACTACTGGACCCCATAGGTGACGTGATTGTTGTGCACGTGTATTCTACTGGCGTGTGAGATGGCGTAACAATCTCACTTGGAAATTAGCGGTGTATGAGGGGGTCTACATCCTCATTTAGGCAGGCATACAGGATTATTACTTCAACAATACGATGTAACTATCGGAGCGAGGTGGGTCCAGGAGCAACCATGTGGGCGACCGCCCCGCCCCTCGAGAAGTCTCTCACTGCTCAACTGAGCTGGCGCCCTTAAATCCAAATTACAACTGAATTAACATCTCTTCCAACCTGGCACCGTAAACCTCAGCAAGGATTTAGCAAGATGGGTTAAGGTGTGTGAAGCGTGTCAACACGAAAAACCTAAAAATCAGAAACCTTAAGGAAAATATGCACTGTAGCTTGCTGTCCACGGGAACAGGTATATTTAAATGTTATGGGACTCTTACCCAGAAGTACCTCTGGTTTTCTCTGTGTGATAGTAGCAATAGATAGTGCTAATAAATTTTATTTTTTTCTTTCCTTTGCGGTCAATAAAGGACACTGAAATTTGTAAAATAGTTATGCAAAGATTGTATAGTGTATTTGGTTCCCCTGTGTTTGTTGTAACGGATAATGCAACTTACTTTCTGTCGAGTGAGTTTAGAGACTTGAACTTTTTGTGGGGCGTAAGAATGGCGCAGACAGCCCTGTACTACCCGCAAGCAAATTTAGTCAAGCATGTTAACTGGAATATTAAGACAGTGTTACACAGTTTTCAATCTGATATGCAACTTCATTGGGACAAATTTTTATATCTGTTGGTTTTATGCTTTAATAATGTTATTCATTCTGCTCAAAAATTTACACCTGCTGAAGTATTGCGTACAAAATGTATAATGGGCAGTGCATTGGTTGGGCTTTCATTTGTAGTCAAGTGATTCATGTGAAAAGGTTTCTGACGTGATTATGGCCGCACGACAAGAATTAACAGACTTTGAAAGCGGAATGGTAGTTGGAGCTAGACGCATGGGACATTCCATTTCGGAAATGGTTACGGAATTAAACATTTCGAGATCCACAGTGTCAAGAGTGTGCCGAAAATACCTAATTTCAGGCATAACCTCCCACCATGGACAACGCAGTGGTCGACCGCCTGCATTTAATGACCGAGACGAAAGATGTGTGCGCAGAATGGTCAGTGTTACCAGACAAGCAACACTGCTTGAAATAACCGCACAAATCAATGAGGGACGTACAACGGACGTGTCCGTTAGGACAGTGCGGCAAACTTTGGCTGTACTGGGCTATGCCAGCAGAAGACCGACTCGAGTGCCTTTACTAACAGCA
>NQII01008282.1:13023-54336 GCA_002778355.1 Clitarchus hookeri
TATATATATATATATATATATATATACACACACACACACACACACACACACACACAAGCACAAGATGTCCACAATGAAACTCCCTAATTTCAGATTTGTTGTAAAAATTGATAAATGAATTTTTTTCAGTTTTACTCATTCTGTGTACTGTAGGTGTTCAAATTTCCACCTAAATATTCCTGCTTCTCTCGGCTGCCGCACGGAGCGCTGCAGTCAGTTTACGCCAAGATGGCGTCGGTTCAGCAAAAAACGCAGGTAGTTGTGTGTAGTTTTCAGAGTTTAAGTCTATTGTGAGGGTGCAAAGGAAGTTTCAACGTATTTTTCAGACAGCAGCACCTAATGCAAAGAGGATTAAGGAATGGCACAGCAAGTTTCTGGCCACGGGTAGTGTTCTGAAAGGCACATGCGGAGGCCGCGGAAACGTGTCTCCGATGAACACGTTGAGAACATCAGGCAAGCATTCTACCACAGCCCACGGAAGTCAATCCGCTGGGCTTCCTGGGAACTACAGATGCCACGATCAACTATCCATAAGGTGCTTCGAAAGAGGTTGNGAAGTCAATCCGCTGGGCTTCCTGGGAACTACAGATGCCACGATCAACTATCCATAAGGTGCTTCGAAAGAGGTTACATCTGTATGCCTACAAAGTGCAAAATCTGCAGGAGTTGACACACGAAGACACACCACTGCGATACCAGTTTGCCTGCGAGGTGCTGCAGCGAATCGACAGAGATGACTATCTGACCAAGGTTATGTTTTCCGANGAAGTCAATCCGCTGGGCTTCCTGGGAACTACAGATGCCACGATCAACTATCCATAAGGTGCTTCGAAAGAGGTTGCATCTGTATGCCTACAAAGTGCAAAATCTGCAGGAGTTGACACACGAAGACAAACAAATGCGATACCAGTTTGCCTGCGAGGTGCTGCAGCGAATCGACAGAGATGACTATCTGACCAAGGTTATGTTTTCCGACGAAGCCACCTTTCATGTTTCTGGTGCAGTGAATAACCACAATGTTCAAATTTGGGAGTCTGAGCATCCATACTCCATCATGGAACACAATAGAGACAGCCCTAAAGTTAACGTTTGGTGTAGCCTTATGCGCGACGTGATTGTCGGACCGTTTTTCCTTGCGGAAAAAACTGTCATGGCTACCTCATATGTGAACATGCTGGAGCTCTATGCTTTCCCTCAGCTCAAACATCTGCAGCCCAACGCCCTTTTCCAACAGGACGGAGCTCCACCACACTGGGCACTAATTGTGCTGTGAGCTATGGATGCAACTTTTCCAGGCTGGTGTACAGGAAGAGATGGACCGACGGCTTGGCCTCCACGTTCCCCGGACATCATGCAGTTGGATTTCTTTTTGTGGGGCTACGTTAAGGACACAGTTTACACCATGAAAGTTGAAAGTGCGAGTCGACCTTCAGGACCTCTGTTCCAGGATTGTGGAAGCAATCCGCACCGTTACTCCGGGCATGTTGCAGCAGACATGGACGGAAATCAAGTACAGACTAGACGTACTGAGTGTCACCAAAGGGACTCACGTAGAAGTCCACTGATTTTTCCCTAAAAACTAAGTGCTGTGCTACTCATGAGCATCAACAATTTGCTCACATTTCAATTCTTTCACTCCTGGGAGCCTAACAAAATTAGGGCATAATTATGGTGTAATAAAATATAAATGGTTTTCAGAAGGGTTTTTCTTTCATACACCACACAATTCCTTTTAAGAGCTTTGTGTTTTTTGCACCGCCTCCTGATGGTCTTCTTTTCTCTGCTATATGTAAAACTAAAAGGGTTAAGTATTTGCAAAAACAAGTACTGAAGGGACTGAAGGACGTATAACCTGTTTCATGCTTCGGAGGCTATCCATTGGAAAATAATAAATATACAAATAAATCTTATATATATATATATATATATATATAAACAAAATTAATAAATGAATTAAAGAAATAAAAAAACAAATGAATATATGAGAGTATGAGTAAATAAATAATTGAATAACTAATAAAAGAATACAGAGTAAAAAATGAATAAATTTTTGAAAGAAAAAATGAATGAATGCATAATTTAATATATGGATGCAATCAATAAATAAATATACCTTTAAGTTTTACATAATCAGTAAAAAAAAAATTTATGATTTTAAAAATTGTTATTAGAAAATGTTAATATCCTGGANAATAATTATTAGAAAATGTTAATATCCTGGAAGCGTAACATCGGAATGACATGAGAACTACTTATTAAAATCAAATGTAATCTCTGGATGTTCAGGAATAATTAAACATGTACATTCTCCCTTTTAAAGACACAAACAACCCTTCAAATATTATTCTACACAAATAAGTCACTTCGTAAATTTCAAGAACATTTAAATTCATTTTAATTAAACCATTGGAAGACAAACTTAAATATGAGTGATTTATTAATAAAGGAGTAAATTGCAGCCTTATTCAATTTACAGAAACCAATAACCAACTCCCTCGCATGATATGAAGAACATAAATTATTTGAAACATTGATTATATGGAGGGATTGCAGAAAATTAATTTACTTCCAATTAATATCTAGTCAATTAAAATTTCCTGGCTAGCTTGTGGGCAAAAGATCTTGCTCCCCGCCTCTGGTTAAATCCGAATCAAAGTATGTCCCAATCAAACTTCAACTTATAAATACATTCCCCAAAAAAATTCAAGTTCCGGGGTAAATTTTTGATTAAAATAACTGAAAGCGATTCCCTTTCCGGACCTTACTACACTGCTGCTTCCTCGGCGTCATCTGGACTGGCGTCGTCGGTACACTTGATTCACTAAAAAAATATATATAGACTGGCATTTGGGGCCTCTTCTTTAAGTGCCCACACACATTTCCTACCGACTTGCACGTCTCTCCAGCGTGCCCTAGCATTACGATGGACCAGTTTACAATAAATTCCAGCTCAAACAGCAGCACCCCAAACTAGCGACTGCTCTACTTAATGGCCGGAAGGAGAGTCCCTCTGTAAGACCAAGGACTACAAAATAAGCTCACTCAAACATCCGGAAATAATAGATTACAGATACTAATTAAGACACATTTAATTGATAAATTTACCAAATTACTAGGTAAAACCTCTAAGGCCGGTGTGACAAAAATTTCACATAACGACTCAATATAGCTAGACATACAACTTGCAAAGAGAAATTGGAAACATACACTCAGAATACAGGCCTATGGAAAATTTTAAATGTAACTTCAACTAATAAAATTGAAATAAAATATATATAAGACCCTGAGAGTTGGCTCAATGCTTATAAACAAATGTATACAATTTTCCACGATTTATATATTTTTTGGAAAATCTGTGAGTCTTAACAATTAGGCCTACCTCATTTTTTGCTTCAATGTTTAACAAACATCACATGCCAGGGAAAGTTAATGTGTCTAGCTTTTGAGTTCTGTTGAGCAATTATGTCCCCTTTGTATCGCACTCACTAGTGCCTTATAATACCAAAGACAGTGTGCAAAACTCAAAATACCTACTCCTTCAGTTAACAAAATCTACATGAATGAAGCTTTAATACATATTCCTATTAATTTTCCCACTAAATGCCTGGTAAAGGATGGGTTACACATTACCATGCCAAAAATTATAAATTAGACTTGTAGACACTACACAAGATTGGTAATTCTAACTGACCAACAATGATGCTTAAACAAGTGTGGGTAAGTCGAGGAAATGAAGAATTTGTAAGTTATGAGGAACATTTGTAGGTATAAGAATGATTTTCTTATACCGTAACACAAAATTCTGCAAATTTATTTATTTAGTATGTGGCAGAAAAACATATGGTCATTCATAGGTACCGAATACCAAAAATTGTCTGGAAAATCGTGGCACACAAATATAAAAATAAAATTAAGTTTCCGCTTTATACAATTTAAAAAAAAACTCTTTGTCTGTTTGCAAATACATTTTCACATGGCAAAATAATAAATTATGTGTGTATGAACTAATGATAAATCACTGCTTAAACATGCAAAGGTTCACTGGCCAGGATATTCCTCTGCTGCCACCTCACTTCAATAAGTTGTGATAGTATTTAAGAGTATACATTGCAAATGGTTATGCCAAGCGTACCTACTATTGGCTATTAACGATAAAGTGAGCACTTTTGGAAGCCCTCTCATTTGGAAAAATGGTAATTATCCAGAGTGGCGGCTTTTCTGAAGCAAACGTGCTAGACCCACAAAAATAGCATAAATGGGTTCTGCACAGCTTACCTTGTTAATATTCAGGAGGGTGTAACGTTACAATTAATTGAATGTATTAAATAAAATAGTTAAAAGTACGAGCAGTACGTCCGCTTTGTTTACGTCAGGCGTCATGATTTTTGGTGAAGTAATGCATTAGTAACGTGAACAAATGTGCATCATGCTATCACCTTATTGGCTGTGGGTCTGTAGACGTCATCGTCCCGGAATTTTAGTTACAGTTGACATGCCATTAGTTGCAGTTGAGATGCGAGACAGTGCGGTTGTGTTGTTGCAGGCGTGAGTTGTGACGTCCGAATCCGACCATGCAAAGACCTGTGATTTAAGAATGGAGGGTGCAAGAACGAGTGCTTTTGTGAGTAATCTTCGCCTGTGGCGGGTGTTACTTGTTGAGAGGTAAGGTGAATGGGTCTAGGGCACTGGAATTGTACTCGCCACCTACCTAGGTGAGTTGATTCATGTACTTCCGGTGTGTTTTACTGTTACTTTAAAACCCTAAAATCCTAGATTAGACTAAAATCCAAGGTTAGATTAACACCCTACAATCCTAGGTTTGATTAAAACCCTTCAATCCTAGGTTAGATTAAAACCCTACAATCCTAGGTTAGTTTAAAACCCCAAAATCCTAGGTTAGTTTAAAAATGTAAAACAGTGATTCACTCATTGTGGGATTAAGTTCTGTTAGGTTAGGCATATTACGAAATTAGTCATACGTTAATGCCCCTAGTATATTCGTGTTCTGCGTAATGAGTAGTGGAAATATACCACTTTTCAGGGGTTTTATTTACAAAAAATCTGCTACTCTGGATAATTACCCATTTTACTCCATTCTGTATCAAAATTATAAGATAAATTTTAATTGTACGACAAACCTGAAATAAGCTGAAAATCGAATTCAAATACTTACAATTATTGGCAAGCACTTCTTAATTTTTAAGTCAATTCTTTCTTTTTCACCTTCTTTCCCAAATATAGGAATTACAATTTCACACGAATTAGCACACAAACGACACACGCTGGCACTAAAATTTAGTGTATCATCACTCCACATATTTGAAACCTAGTTAAATTCACACATTCTGCACCAGTACAAATGAGACATAACCTCCACACGCCTCCATGATATTAGGGTATCCCGTGCAGGCATTGAAATGTAAACAAACGTTCAAAAAATTATTCATCCAAAATGTAGTTAATTTATACTATCCTGCAAAGTCTCAGAGCACGTGGGCATATTATATACTATGTGTTTGGTTTTACATTTTGGCAAATGGCATTCTACACACAACAAATACAACTTAACTACACAGATTAAATAACACACGTGAGTCGTGAACACTTAAAGGAAAAACCTTTACTTAATAAAATGGCTGTCATAACAAAAATATAAATTGTAGAACTGAAGCTGTAACAGGAAGCATTTTCATACATTACTACGTAACACTTTTACCTATAAAAATGAATAACTGATATTTGTATTGAACTGTATTGTAGGGAATATTTACATAGCGAACTTTGGTGAAACTTATGTTGGAGCATATTAAAAACTAAATAAATATTTTTGTTTGCCGATATAGACTCTTCCATTAGAACACAACAAAAGTTTACAATTATTATTACGATTATGTTAGTAACGAAAATAAAGCCGCCACTTTCAATTTGTTGACTGTAGTGCAACTTGGTACACAAAAGTGTAAGTTTCTCTGATTTATACTAGCACACGGTCTAAGCAGGGGAGGTCTTGACACTCGCTATACTCGCCAGCAAGAAAATATGGCTCCTTTTTGTCACCGATAGTTACGCTAGGTGCAGAGCGTCTATTGTCATTTGGTAAAATTTTAGCATTGTTTTAGAGCAGCAGTGTTAGTATATTTGTTATTATTTTAATAATACATACGTAATTGTTATAAACAAATTATGAGGGTGCATATTTTTACTTTGAATAGTCATTAATAAATTATGCAATTTTCAAACTAACAAATTGCATTATTAACACACTTGATAAAATTATGCCATCTAATAACATCTATTGCGACCTCACTAAATCTTTGTCTATGTAAATCACAACATACATAAAGAAACATTTAAGTTTTATGAAGTCTCAAGTACACGTAATAAACTAATCAGTTCATAGCATTCAAACAGACAAGTGCGGATCAAAGGAAAAACTACTTCATAGGGTATCACGAGGCTTGATATTCGGACCCCAACTCTTCCTATTTTACATAAATGTGCCCCCAAGTGCCTTAAACCCAGACACTACACCAATTTGATTTGCAGAAGATACTAGATTCTCTGTTTCCGGGGAGTCAGTAAATAATCTTATACAAAAAACAGACACAATGTTTATAGAGTTAACTGCGTGGTTTACTGCAAACAAATTAAATCACAACGTAGATAAAATATATCTTATGTTCTTCCTCGCAAACAACAGAAAAAAAAACTAATTCATATGTTATAGTTCATTTCATATAAGAAGGCCACATTCTGACAGTCAGTGAGTGGCAACTTAATATATTGAAAACAACTAACGTCCCATTTACAAAATCCTGTATCAGCTGATGCACGAACGAACAAAAGTTAATATTACGTTGGCTATTCTGAGAGCAGTGCCGAAGCACATCACACAAGCAGAAAATACGCGCATAAGAAAGAGTTCGTACATTAATTAATACATTTTATTTTACGTGGTCATAAAACAGCAGTTTTTAGTTTTAGAAACGAAACTTCGTGATAAAATAGTAATGTATAGGTGTTCAAAATGAGATGCACAATAAAACGATACGTATCCAAATGTGACGAAAAAATCCAAAGTTTCCAGACTCTCAAACCAGGTGCTGCTATCTTGTGGGTTAAAAGTGCACCATATGTTGCAATATGCCCTTCCACGCCATCTGTCATCCATATCCCGAACTACACTCAGAAACATGTTATAGTTTTGTTTTTTAAAATAACGTATTCACGCGCATATATAAATAATTTTATTTTCCCGCGAGCTCTGTATAATTTTTAAAGTAACTTGTATTTCGTAAACCCCGTTTATGAACGACCCTACACACGTCCACAAGCTCCGTTTACGAATGCAGCGCCACCAAAGCAGTTCACCAATTGCCGCACGCAGCAGCACCTCCTGGCCACATCAAAGCCTATTCTTGAAACGCCATTTGATGGCGAATGGATACATAAACGAAAAGGCGCGGCGATTGTCAACTGTCAAGAAAGTGGCCTTCTTATGTGGTACAGAATATACCAGTAACAGAGATAAAAATAATGAATCAGCAGTGACTAAGTTTCTTGGATTATAAGTAGACAATTTACTAAACTGGAAATATCTCATTGCCATTTACCTAAACTAAGTTAAGCCTGTTTGGCTCTTCGAAGTGTTGCAGAGATTTTAGACAAAAATACAACAAAAATGGTACATTTTGCATATTTTCATTTCATCATGAGTAATGGTATATGTTTTTGGGGTAATTCCACTGACAGTAAAAAAGTAATTTAAATGCAAAAGACAGCTGTAAGAATAATCAATGGCAAAAGAAAGTCAGACTCGTTTAGACCTCTTTTGAAGAACTCAGAGATTTTAACATTTGCTTGTGAGTAATTGTATTACTCATATTCATGTACAAAAACAGTAATTGATTTTAGAAAAATGAGTCCTTTCATAAGCATGACACTAGAATAAATATCACACATTCATTCAGTTAACTTAAAACTAGTCCGGAAAGGCCGTTCTGCCTTGGTAGTCAACTTTTCAATAAAACCACAATACCTTCAAGAAATTTGCTTCTCTAACCAAAAACTCTTTAAAATACAGCACAAAGAATTTTTTATTCAATGGGCATTTTATAGTGTAGAAGAATATCTAAGCTACAAAAATCAATAAATTACTGTATAACATTTAATTGTACACATTTCTGGTTCCAAGTTTTCTCGTGCCCATTTTCTTCTGTTTCAGTATAAAACTATGACGCCCTACAGCATGTTGGAAGAAGATTAGTCACATTATGAAGAAATATATGATGTGTGTACATACAATCTGATGTGTGTGCATGGAAGTGTCTTTGTATGGTCAATGTATAAACTTTGTATACCGTAATTTGGTAATTACATTAAGAAAAGTCAGAATCTTACACAATATTCCAATTTCTAATAAGATGGGCCCCAGCTCACTGGGCGAGCACGAAGTCACAGTTCTCAGGATCGTGGGCCGAACCACCATGTGGCTGTATCCCCTGACACACATGGTACATATTTACAGGAAAACGTAATATATAGCTGGGTTATTTAGGCTCCCCAGCACACCTTAGTATTGCCTTTTACCTTATAAATGGAGGATGCCACCTTGAGGCATCAATTACTTCCTTGATAGGACCAGGGCCCGAAATACAATACAAAAATTATAACTCACAAGTTTTGGCTAGCTAAAATAAATTGCATTGCCAAATAGTGTATGCAGTTACATATATGCAATGCAAATTAAAGCGTACCTGACTTACAAGGCCTGTCAGCAGCCGTTTCTGTACAAAAAGGCCAAGAATGGTGCGAAAACTTACAAAAGTAATTGAACCTTAGGGGTCGGTAAATTGAGCTGACAGAAGGGTGCTGCGAACACAGGGAAGACTGTTGGTAAATTAAATAACAGTTCCGGAAAATTACGTTAACCTATTGCAGTTAAGTGTTCAGAACAAAGTATGAAAGTCCCCCGCGACGCGATGCATGTACAGCACCTAAAACCCGTGGAATCAGACTGCCGGAGATGGTGTGGGCGAGCGACATCCTTGCCGAGAGCTCGCTCCACTCCACGAGGTAATTTAATTAACTGACCTCATTAACATATAACTTGAAACATATACACATAAATCACTAAAATGTTCTGAGCGAATTTTTTAAATTCTGTAGAGAGTTGAGAGTTCTTAATTAAGCACTAATTTAAATACAAACTATGATTATGTGGTGCCTTGCACAGCATGTGGGAAATTTACGTCTGTTAAGTTTTGGTTGCACTCTACGACCAGAACAGTCAGGTAGAAAGAAAAACTAATTATTTATCACATCACTAATTGGCTTGATTAGACACACAATTACACTCGGGAAGTTAAATAGAACACTTAAAATACCCTAGACTTGCTACTCTACACCTCATTAAATATGCACACGGTGTGTATTTATTCTACGATTACTTCGCAATCACCTTAGGGCTAATTTCACGAACCTTTGCCCATGGGCAATAAAATCTAATGCTTTTTAGTATACATTCTAACACTTGATTCCTATCCTAACCCCACAGATCTCGCAAGGGACACCACAAGCACTAAGTTGGATCACTCGGTATCGGGTCATGACCTGTTCCCAAGTGAACGATGCGGACACACATCGGGATGCACGACGTGAGTGTTCCACGGGCCGCACTGGTGCAGCTACTGTGGGCCGATGTTGTGATGACAGTGGCCGTGCCATACTATGCAGGAGTGGTCCACGTCAAAATGGTGTTAAATGTAACTATTACCCACAAAAAAAACACACAAAGTGTTGTTTACTAAGTCCAACATTTATAGCAATAGTTATGTGTTAATAACTATCTATATTATTAACTAATAACCTATTTTAGAGTAATGCCTTATTTTTTTTAACGAAATATTATGGCAAAACATTTGGGGAAACAGAGAGAGAAAGAAAAGACATGTGTAAAATTATAAACACAGCACATCACTCTTCGCCAATATGTCTGTGCAGAAGGTTAAGCAAGTTACAGCGAATGAAAAAACGTGATGCATAAATGGCGAAAACATACATACACAATTGTGAAAAATAAAACTTAAAATATATCATTGTTTTGATGCCAAAAAAACATATTTATCTAACCCATATTTGTGAATTCCAAAGACAATAAATATTGACTCGTGTTTGAAATAATAATATAACACCATTGCTGCGGCTGTGTGGATTAAAATCACACTTTGCTATCAGAATTACTTTGGCCTTGTATTGGTTGATGTTCTGCTACCATAATTACTGCTACCAAAAAAATTAAAGTACTAAGAACATATGCATTGACGTGAACCGCGCGTTCACGAGCTCTTTTGTGCCCACTATGACTGCCGCAGTCGTGTCCACTACACCAGACACACCACACCTTTGGACTTGTGGGCATGAGTGAGAGTGTATAAGTGTAATAGCATCAGTGTTTCTTATTTATTCAGTGTATATAATTAATATCATTTTTTTTGTCATCATTGAAGACAGTCGGCACAGCCACAGCCAGGGACATTTGACATTGTACACTTGGCAGTACTGTGGCTGGTACGATGGAAACATTTATAATTAATATAATCATTTTTATTGTGTATTTGTTTAAGGGAAAATTATGTTGTCCTAGGTTAATTTAATTCATGTCACTTTCATCTCATAATCATTTTTTAGTGTTTATTGTACTTCATAGTTTCGCTGCTTGGTGTCGGCTGCGCTCAGGTAGCGGAATCCGGCCCCATGCTTCCTCCCAGTTCTCTTCAGCACTTCAACGCATCAAGACATGTAAGTCTTTCGCTCCGCAAAGGCCCTCGGTACCATCTTCAGCTGAACTCATACACATTGGCATAGACCTCACAAACCGAATCATTGTTTTATTTGTTATAGCGCCGAGGGGAGAGCGACGTTATTCTTATCGGAGAATTGTTAAGTGCAGTCGCGTTTCATATTGTAAAGCCACATGGTCGCTCGCAGTTTCCGGGCCATTAAGGCCACGTGTCTTGTATTATAGTTGTGTGTGTTCCTTAAGGAGTCTCAAAGAATAAAGAACTCCACAAGCATTGTAATTGTTTTATTTGTAATTTAATTAAGGCGTGCGAGGCGGCCTATAGCCTCGCCATCGTGTGTGAAGACAGAATCGGAAGGGGTTTCAACATCGCATTGTGATCGGCGACGAACAATGGGTCCCCTACGATAATCCCAAGCGCATAAAACTATGACGGATGGCCGGACATGCCTCCACGTCGATGGTCAGACCGAATATGCAAGGCGCCAAGGTCACCTCGGTGTGGTATCATATGAGGTGTTGAAACCGAGTGAAACCATCACAGGGGATCGGTATCGAACGCAATTGATGCGTTTGAGCCTTGCTTTGAAGGATAAACGGCCACAGTACAAAGAGAGACATGATAAAGTTATCCTCCAGCATGCTCGGCCACATGTCACAAGACCGGTCACGACATATGTGGCCACGCTGAAATGGGAGATCTTACCACACCCGCCATACTATCCAGACGTTGCTCCTTCCGACTACCATTTTTTGTTTCGATCGATGGCACACGGCCTGGCCGACCAGCATTTCCGCTCGGATGAAGAAGTAAAAAAAAAAATGGATCGATTCGTGGGTCGCCTCAAAAGACGCATCGTTTTTTCATGATGGTATCCGAAAATTAAATAAAGATGGGACAAAGTAGTGGCTAGCGACGGACAGTACTTTTAATCATAAATATGTAATAACGTTTTAGCAATAAAGCCTAAAATGTTGGGGAAAAAATGGCGGAAGCAAAGTTGTACATCTGATATATGAGTATATAATATGTGTGTATGCAGGTATGTGAGAGTGCGTGCGAGTGTCCATATATATATATATATATATATATAATTATATATATAATATGTGTGTGTAAATAAGTGTGTATGCAAGTATGTGAGAGTGCATGCGAGTTTCCATATATATGTGTATATACACTAACGTTTGTGAAAAATGCAACACCAAGAAGGATACATGTGATTGAACTTTATACCACAGATTAGGTAAATGACTATACAAAATTGATTAGGATTACAGAACTGTACATGATCTCTGTCCTTTGAGAATTCAGTATGGTGTGAAGACCCTCAAATGCTGCAATCAGAGCCCCTAAATATCGTGGCATGGAATCAAAGAGGACCTGGTTATGCTCCTGGGGAATCTCCCTATACGCAGTTTGTAATCGAGTCCACAATGCATCAACAGTGGTTGCTGGAGGTCAGTGACGAACAAGTCACCGACCAACGATACCCCAGACATGTTCGGTTGATGACATGTCAGGCGAACGTGCAGGCCAGGAAAGCAGTGGTACCCATCGTTCGTTGAAGAAGACTTGTAGATTTCTCACCACAAGTGGTCGGGTATTGTCTGGCTGAAATATGGCATGTGGAGTCACCCGAAAGAGGGGCAGTATCTCGGGCTCTAAAACCTCCCTAATGTAGCAGTTGCTGTTCAGATTGTCCTCAATATATAGGAGTCGAGATCGCATGCTGTATCCAATGGCACATCAAACAATCACACTTGGTGTTTGTTTGCTATGCTGCTCCACAATGCAGGTTGCCAGATTGCGGTCTGAGTCGTTTGTGGTTCCTGGACAATGGAAGCTGACACAATGGCATGCGTGCCACCAGTCCAGCCCGCAGCAGATGGCATCGAACCATCTACGCAGACAGGCCCACACCCGTTACAGTGATCGAGTGTCGAGCCAGCACTTTGTACGAGGCTGTACGGTCCGTTACTGCCATGTGGACAAGATGGTGTCATCCCATGCTGTGGTCACACTGCGTGGTTCAGTACCCGCTCGTTGCTGCGTACGACTATCTTCTATCCACTGCTGCAACACATGCATCACTGTTGTAGCTGCATGCCCTGTACGAGTCGAAATATCGCGGTATGACAAAACCATTTCCCGGAAACCGATCATTCTGCCCCATTCGAACTCACTCACATGCTGATATAGCACCCTTTGTCGTCGAGGAGACATATTTGCACTTGATTTCACTTCGTTTGATGGCTCTTCACTGACTGAGCTTGGCGTAACATGGACCTTTCTGGTCAAATTGCTGCTGGGCCTACGTGTACGCCATTTCTCTGCAATCGTAATCACTTATTGCTGGTACACTGTTATACACATCCTGCGAGTCTGGATTCATTCGGGTCATTCTTTCTGGGTGTTGCAATTTTCACAAACAATAGTGTCTAAAGGTTGTTCACGATAATTTGAGCACTTTTGAAATCAACCTTAGAAAAAAAGTCACTGCTCCTACCTGTATATATTTTAACGAGCGCACTGAGTGACATGCGCCCAGTAAAGTTGGTCATGATGGATAGAAAGTAGTTCCATACCTTAAAGTTGAATAAAAACGTTTAAGGTAACAATTTGAGATAACTTAAATTATTTATATTACTTTCTGTATTTTTTAATGCACTGAAGTGTAAAAATGAGCACATTTGTAAAATATTTAATTTTCTAATAATTTCAGTTTCACTTGACCGACGCATGGATAAAGCGATGAGGCCCATTGCGATGTTAATTTTACATAAGGCGGAAGAATACACAACATGCACACAAGTAGATCTTAAGCAGGGTTTTCAAAAGTGCTCATTTTACTGTGAACAACATATNTTTATATATGTGTGTGTATGTATCTATGCATGTGTGTATACAAATATTATACAGGTTGGAACTGAACTCTGCCGACAAACTTCGGCAGGTGATTCCTCATTTAAAAAAAGGTCTAAAATATATACACGACATATAATCTAAGTCTATTCCGAAGGGGTGAAAACCGTCCATGAAAGTGTAGTTGAAGCAGATGTGTTTTGCTAGTAACACATCCTGAATGAAGATAAATTTCTGAGTTTCTGGATACTGCATTATTAAAAGACGAAGTACAAAGCACGAAAATATGGGCTCCAATATCAATCCCCATCCATGAAAAGTAAGGGGTTGGCAGCACATTTGTGCAAATAAAAGTGAAACTGTATCACTTTGTTTGTTATTTCACGTGGATTTGTAATCTACCGTTGACGTGAGACGGGTTCCAGGGTTGCTGATGAGGGTTACCACCTTACCTTGCTTACCAGATAAAGGGGGAAACTGATGAATTTGCTCGGCGCCATAATTCAGTGAGCATGAGTTAGTGAGGGTCGTGCGGTCGACGGTCGTGGGTCCCTGGAGTCCTCTGTAGGTTTTTCGGTGCTTGTAGATGATAATATGCTAGTGATTTTCACTATTATGTTGGTGAGGCTATGCGTCACCTCGCACGCTTTTACTTACACTTTTCGTTTTGCTGCAAGTGGGTGCAGCGCCCTAAATACCCATAGGGGGTTAGCACAATAAAACGGAAGCGTGGACTTTAGACATTTACTTGTGGTTCGTGATACATGAGCCCTTACACGACATGCTCACTTTTAAGCGGGCTCGGCACTCGGTCTGCCGATGACCAAAGCGGGAAAATGGCCTAAGCAATGAACGATTAAGTGGTAGACGTGCGATGCATTAAGCCCTGGATATTGTCGCAGGGGGCAGACCGTCGATCCCTCGGCACGAAAGAAAGAAAATGTTCCGGTAAGTCACGTTGCTATCACAGTGAAGTGGATAGAGCCGAGTTTGAGAGTGCCGAGGGTGTCCGCCCGGAGCAAGGTTCCCGTGCTGCCGGCCGGTCCGAGTGCTCGAGTCAGACTGACTATCATGGCGTCGGCTTCTGCTAAGGGTGGCCAAAGCCGGCGCCAAAATGGAATGAAAAATACGTTGACCCCCTTACATCTAAACAAAGTAGTACAAAGTGAAATTTCATGGTAAAAATACACAATGGTGACATACCCGTACTTAATTATGTGTTAGTTAAGTCCGTGAATGTGACGTCACTGGGTATGTAATCGCACTAAAGAAACGTAATAAGAGATTTGGGTGCCAGTGTAGGTAGTCTGCTGTAATGGAAAAACACAGGGTCACTATCACATAGTAAAATAAATAAAATAATTGAAATGGACAAAATCATTGTTTTAAAAATGGCCATACCACTTCCGGTAGGCTTCGCCGATGGGCGAGTCCAAGTGTTCCAACCTGGGAGTTTTGGACGAGTCCATCCCTGAAAAGGAGCGTGTTTAGCCACGCTCGATTCGCAATTCAATAAAAGAATTACATTACTGGCTACGGGGTTTGAACCATTTGTAATGACTTCGGGATTTATTTCCCCGCTGTTTAACTGCACTCGGGGTCGGTCACGTAGCACTATTTCTCAGGTCGACGTCACGTCACTGGGGGGAGACGTCGGGCGTCGCGATGCGAGCTGCCCCGACGTCCCATCTAATGGGTGGTGCGCCTGACAGCTATGGAATTCGGGGGGACACCGTGTTTGTATCTAGATTATTTGACCGTTCAATGTGCGAGTTTCTGCTGGTTACACAGGAAGCCAAGACGGGAGTTCCGCTTGTTTGTTTTCGTTTTCATTTGCAAGCAAACAGTTTCATCCGCCGACCCTTCCACAAATAAAAATATGAGATACGACGGGTTAAACAGCCAGAAAGCATCAAACCGTTTATAATATACAAGTATTTACTTGTTTTAAGTTTTTTCGAAGACCGTTCGTCACCCAAAGATAAACAGTGAACAAATAGCAACGAACAGTAGAGCATCGAAAAACGATCTAGAGCATGAGACACGTACCCTTGCCTGAAGGGGATATTCTAGGGTGCATTCGTGCCCTGGCCGTGAATTCAGACAGCGACTCTTTGACGTCGCGCCCTAGATGCACTGTTCTAGGACACGAAGCCAGTTGGCACGTGAACTCAAGACACGGTCAGAATCGACGTGAAACAACAAAGTGATACAGTTACATTTTTATTTGCACAAATGTGCTGCCAACCACTCACTTTTCATGGACGGGGGTTGATATTGGAGCCCATATTTTTGTGATTTGTACTTCGTCGTTAAATAATGCAGTTTTCAGAAACTCAGATGTTTATCGTTCATTCCGGCTGTGTTATTAGCAAAAAACATCTGCTTCAACTACATTTTCAAGGGCGGTTTGCCCCCCTTCGGAATATACTTAGGTTATATGTCATGTGTATATTTTAGACTTATTTTTTGATGAGGAATCACTTGCCGAAGTTTGTCGGCAGAGTTCAGGTCCACCCTGTATATGCATATTATTATTCATATTGATATATATATGCATATTGTACAGTAAGGTATAATGTATTCACGGTAACTTCAAGATTTTCTGAAGTCCTGCTAAAGATCTACTTTCAGGGACCCGATTATGTATNATGTAACTCCTAGGGTGATTTTTCAAAGGTTCTTTTCAAAAGTATCGAAGATACCGTGAATGGATTATATACGTAATATTTTATCTTATTAAAAAAGAAAGGAATGAACTTAAAACTGTGTGGTTAATTTTGTAATTATTCTCATTAGTTTGCTTATAATAACATACAATTACTGTTTATAACCATTATTTTTATTTATGACTTGTACTTATATACTACATAAATTTTCCATTATGCATTGCCATAAATATATATCACAGATTATTTTATGCTTCTGATATATGTACATCGCCTACTGAACGCTAGCATTGTATACTTCTTGATGCGTCCCATATCCTGCAGCACTAACTCCATATGGAATCGACTAAACAAACCATAATAAAAATAAATAAATTAATTAAAACATACGCACACTTCGTATTTTTCGTTATCTTCAATTTTCATTTAATTATACTTTCGATTGATTTTCGATAACTGGTTTCTCACATACGGACTTTTTCAGCCTTTTTTTGTTTTGCGTGGTTATAATGGTCGTTGAAATTGTATTATCATATTGTGCAGTTTTTCATTACTTTGTCGTACTTTCTGCTATTTCAAAGCAATGGATAGGGTTCTATAACTTCTCAATACAACCAAAAATATTAAATTAGAAATTTTGATGTGGTCTAATAATAGAGCGTCGTGTGCTAATATTCATATTCTTTATAGTGTAGCAATTATGTTGTTATAACTATATGGTAGTAGCGACTTTATATCGTAAAGTAAGCATTATGTGTGGTTTGACCTAGCTATGAACGCATTTGCAAACGACTCAGCAGCATTCCATTACAAGGAATTACAAGACAACACTTCACCTTACAAAATGAATAGAGGTAAGATGCCGAAGCAGGCATCAAGTCATTCGCTTTATGAAATATACTGGCAAAGAAACTATCAAAATTACCGTGGAACATGTTATTTAATTTGAGAAAAGTTGATGCTAGTAACCGATGAATATGTTTTCAGAATTTATTGCTTCACTCTGATAATTAGAAAAGAAAGAAAGANCCTTTATGAAATACTTATACTGGCAAAGAAACTATCAAAATTACCGTGGAACATGTTATTTAATTTGACAAAGTTGATGCTAGTAACCGATGAATATGTTTTCAGAATTTATTGCTTCACTCTGATAATTAGAAAAGAAAGAAAGAAGTACTGTCCTTGTGTCTAATTTAGGTTGTTATAAGAACAGACATGATAATTAAATACACCTCCCGTACAATAATATATATATTTAAGGGGGGAAATGAAAATAACGTTGCCTAGTTTAAAATCAATAGATAAATAAGCTTCGGCATGCTTACTAAAGTAATTTCACTCTCTGCTGAAGAAAATTTATTATACTTTCTTTAAACTGTAATGCTGTACTGATTAATGCCTTATTTGCAATGTTATTTAGTGTATAGGTAATTTTGTGATGCAAATTTGTTGGGTTGTGTAGGCATCGGCTTCATGTACACGGGTTTTCTCTACCACTCTGGGGTGGGTCGTTAAAGCCATTGGTATAACTACAAAGTCCCACGCATGAATAAACAACTTCTCAAAATTTAAAATAATTAAAATTTCATTTTAGTTTCGTGCTCCACTACCAACAAGCATCCAAGGCCGGATAATTACGGCCACGTCAGTTGATGGCGTAGCTCAGGAAATACTGCCAAAAGCTTGCATCTTGAAAAAAAAAACCATTAAAGAGTGCCTAAACCTCTTATTAAAATGTATCGCCTCTTTCCTGACATTTAAACGAATCCTGGAATTCTTAGTTACCATATTTGCTTCCTAAACCCCAAGGATAGCGCAGCGAAGAAATAAAATCAAATTGCTACTGTAATTAAGAATATTTAAGCCATTTTTAAAAACCATCAAGAATGCCGCCTCGAGCAAAGACATCACAAACGCGATACACCAAAGACGTCGTAAGCTAAAACATACTTCCCTGGCACCCATGTTATAAATAATACCATTAAGAAGCCAATCAAGTTACATTAAGTTTAAATTGATATTTTAATGGGTAGGTGTAAGAGACATTATATTAAGTTCATTTGAAGATCAAGTATGGGGAAATACTTAATTTAAATTAACTGGAAGTGTAAACAAACTGGAGATTATTAAATGACATAAACACAAATAAAACATTAATAAACAATCCGTAACCGCGACTGGTACAGTGGAGCTTTTGGTACCCCTGACATTTTTTTAACTACATCAACAATATCGCAAATTTAATTTATATATACTTGCGTAATACGAATATTTATTGCGATTGTGACCTGCTCGTGTGTTTAGGTTACGTTTTTTCCTTGCTGTAGATCAGAAACATGCAGGTATGAAATAACTTTTTTAAAATTATCACATCTAACATTTGTTGATGACGCTTATTTTTTCCAGTGCATCTTTTTAGTGGCAAAAAATTGTCGATATCATATCAACGACAGAATATTTGGTATTTCGTACAGATTTTTTTTTTCACTGACAACTTTTTAACTGACATAAATCTTGGGAATAACGACAACGTAATAAAATGGGCGAGATAGNGTGGCAAAAAATTGTCGATATCATATCAACAACAGAATATTTGGTATTTCGTACAGATTTTTTTTTTTCACTGACAACTTTTTAACTGACATAAATCTTGGGAATAACGACAACGTAATAAAATGGGCGAGATAGTAAAAAACTGGTTATTCCAGAAAACAGGAATTTTACCAAACTTAAGAGAAAAAGATTTTGGGATGATGATTAGTGACGGTACTTTGTTAGCTAAACTTTTACAAAGTTATGGGATTGTAGCCTCTGATGTCGCAGAAGCCATAAAACCATCCGACGATCTTACAGTTAAAGTAATTAATTTGCGTCTTTTGCAGGCGCCTTTGAATTTTATTGGAATTAAGATCGACAATACAGAGATCGAAGAATTAATTCTAGGTACCGGAACAACGGCTTTAAAACTCATTTACAAAGTATTTTTGAAATTAGAGGGCAGCGAAGAATTTAATTTCCCTGCCCAAGTGAAAGAAAACGAAAAAAAATTTTCAGGGTTGCATTTTTCTGTAAAATCAGATCCATCATGTGCAGATATTCAACATCCTCTTGTTAAGAAAATGAATGAAACAAGAAATCTTGTAGAATGGCATAAAACTCGTTATGAAGAACTAAAAAAACGGTGCAAAGAAGCAAGAGAGCATGCAAGAGAAGCACTCAGGAAACAAATACTGCATGGCGACCCATGTGCTGTTGATGACGCTTCAAAGCATATGAAAAAAGAAAAAACAGAGAAAGACATATCTGATGCCAAAAAATCAATGAAATATTTTTCTCAGAAGTACGATGTAAATGGGAAAGAATTATCCTTCCAGGACTTAATACATTTGAAAGAGACTTCAGAAAACTATACTACAATGATAGAATCGAAAGAAAAAGCTAAAGAATTTGTAAATTTGATTAAGCAGCGTTCAAGACGAGAAGCATCCAGCCAAGCATTCAGACAAAGCATGAGGGAACTCCTTCTTACAAAAGTACGTGATCACTTGTTAGAACAGAACGAGAAGGTTTTCGATGAAGCACAGCTACAAAAGTTACTCCGACAATCACGATATGAAAAGCAAATTGCAACTAAACTTTTCCAGGTACGCCATGAGCAGAAAACAATTGCGCAGAACAGAATGAGGAGGAACAAGTTAATTTTAGACAGACGACACACGGAGCTGACATTGGCTTACCTGAGGAAGGACGCAGAAAAGGAATTAGAAGCATATGAGCTAAATCTTGAAAAAAGAAGGAAGTTAGAGCTTCATAGGAGGCTCTATGAAGCTAAAATCAGGCAAAAACACGAGAAACATTACTCACTGTGTCAAGAAATATTAAGCGCGTTCGTTGATATTTCTATTAAGTCGTCAGAGTATCAAAGAAATGCTGGTTATGAAGTACCAACAACCTTGTGGAACGAGTGGAAAGTGTCATTCTTAAAAGCGTTACCAATATTTGAAGGCATTGAAAACTTGGAAATCATGCTTGATGAAAAGTACCAAGAGCTACCCGATCCTATAATGATGCTAGAAGTAGAAAGAAACGAAGCACTGGTTGATCAAGAGTTTGCAGATTTTATGACATTTTCGGGACTTTGGTCGTTAGATAATTTGAATCATGAACTAAAACAATACAAACAGAACTTAGAACTCCTTGGATTTGTGATTCATACGCTCCTATCAGCAAAGTACCCTAAACCAGTTCCAAAGAAACCTGCAGTGCTGCCAACTGCAAAAGTTGCAGCAGTGGTTGTCGGTATTAATGACGATCTAACTATCAATGCGCTTCAAAAATTTCTTGATAATAGAGGTATTGTAGTTGTGAGGCTAAACGACGTATTAGCCGAGTCGATCGGAACATACCACAGAGAGATAATTAATAGACGGGATTTTGAGGTAGAAATGACGTTAAATTTGAACATAGTCCTGAATGAAAGTACACCTCTATACACTGCAAATGAAAATAAAGAAAACAATACAGAATTTCAATCCGTGAGACAGGAAGTTAATGGCACGACCGTCGAAGATGAAGTACAAGTTACTTTTGAAGATAAAGCCAGCCAGACACCAAGAAGAGTACCCTACGATGATGAAACAAGTTATCCATCTCAAAGGGCAGAACTAGGCAAACATTTATACGAAATTCTCTTGCAAGGACAACATGTACCTGATAGTTTACTGGTTGATAATGTGATAGAGTACCTTCGCGAAAACACGACAGAAAATGGCTGGGTGCTCGTGAACTTCCCGCATTCGAAAGAACAAGCTGCTTTAATAGAAGAATCCCTCACAGGGCAGCGATTTCCTCCCTTGTCCCGTCAAACTCAGACTACTGAAGAACTCAGAGTTAATGCCGGGGATCGGGAGTCTTCAGGAGAACACATTTACTCGATGCAATCATCTTTGCTTCCTAACCCCATTCCGGAACCGAGAGAAGAACCCTTCAGGACATACTTTACTGTGTACGTAAATATGAAAAAGACTGAAGAAGATTCCGAAGAGTTCGAGGCAGTTTTTAACAGTGAACGTACACCCTTAGAAAATTTTTACCGGAACCAAGGCATAAACTACTCCTTTTATTACAAAACCTTTAACTTTGATACAGTAAAATACTTGGCGAAGGTGGTGATAGGTGACTCCGAGATTCTTTTGAAAACTTCTGAAGAACTTTTTGGACCAGTTTTGGAAGAATTAGCCAATCAGCTTAAGCCTCCAAAAACACAAGAAAAGACTAGTAAAAGAATACGACGTGAAGAATCCCATAAAACCGAGCAGAGACGCGCTGTACAGATCCCAAATACAGAGAAAAAACATCCAAATGCCCAGAAGAAACAGCCTAGTTTTCAGGAAAACGGAAATACGAATTCCAAAAACGAGGAACTTAAACCTGACAAAGACAAAAAAAGAAAACGCGATAGTAAAACATATACAAAAAACGATAACAAATTCAGTAACAAGAGAAGTAATAGCATTAACACAACTTACGACAATCAAGTTGGAAATGTTGAAACATTTAATCATCGTGAAGTGATTACCGAGACTCTAAAACCGGAACAGACAGAACATCCAGAGAAAACGCACAGGTTTGTTGAACTAGATATTCCTTCAGAGTTCCAGGTTATTTTAGCGACGGTGTGGGAAGCGATAGAGGAAGCATACATCGAGACATTGAAGAAAGTATTCTTCCTGATGCGCTTACATCGCAGCACCATCGTCCCATATGAGAAATTCGTAAGAGACAGTTTCTCTGAAATCATTAAAAGACCAGACGAGAAGCAGCAAGCAGTCTCCAATTTCCAGTCGAAGTTTAACGACGTCAGTGAAGACATGAGGGAATTTACGGATATGAAGAATGAGCTTCATTGCAGGTACGATGAATGAAACGTCACCAAAGTAACTTAATTTGCTTTCGCGTTGTAGTTGCTTAGTGTAAGTTATGTTAGGTGAAATGGGCGATAGGCAGTTGTCAAATTCGATTCCTGGCTATGCAAAACAAAAACAATATAAATGTTAGGTAATATGTCACACAAAAAAATTCAGACGAAGACGGAAAAAATCTACACAAAACTGAAAATATTTTCCCCTGATTCCACGTATGCTAAAAAGCAGTAAAGTTAACATGAAATGGGCCAAGCGATTAAACCTGTACTCGTATTTATGACATTTCTAGATAACGTTGGATGAATTAAACAAACACACAGTGCCAAGTACTTACACATCAGCCATGTGATTTTTGGCAAAACATGAGAATTCACGACATGAGTTCGTTTGGGTGACGTGAATTTAGACAGCATACAACGAAAAGATAACTTTGGGGTAAGAGTGGCTCGCACGAATGCCTCGCTTTATCTAGGACATTCTCTCGTTGCGTGAGGCTCTCTTGCGCAAATTTCCTCACTTTTATGTTATTGTAGGTTGGGGTTAGAAGTATTATGCTTTATTTCGTAGTCAACACCAAGTCGTTGCATAAATTATCTGAAAGAAAACGGCGAGTTAATTAGCTGCGCATCTACGAGTACATTAGATCTGGAAGTCAATATTTTTAAACGGTATTCTGAATTTGCTTAAAAACAAATTTTTCCTGACTCAAAATCAGTGGTCATAGGTTAATTTCTTGTAACGATTCACCTAGTTCGCACGTACGCCTGTAAACCAACCAATTAATAATTCATATAAATCTATTGCTTAAGCTTATCATTGAGAAACGGGGCAATCTTGTAATTATTTTTACCTCACCAGTATATTGATATGATAAATGAACAGGTTCTTAACTCCTGTCGTTATTGTATAATTGCCCCGGCCCCGTACACTGTAAAATATCCACGAAATTACGGAAAGCACTAACAAATATCAGCATTTCTTCGTAAATTTGCGGATGCTTCGTTTACAATATTACGTAAATTCACATAAATGTATGCCTAACTTTACGGAAACTTTCATAAGTGTACTGAATTTCCCATCAATTTTGGAATTGATTTTTTATTAGCGTATCTGTTAATTCGGAGCGTTTGTATAAAATCTCTTTTATTTTGTTTACGAAGTTGTTTTACTGAATATCAACAATTAATGTAAAAAGAACCCTATATTAATGAAAGAGCTTTAAACACGAACAGAATATACTCAGANTAGTTTTAGGACTAACAGATACTCTTCCGATCTGCAATGTTCTCATTGCGAAATCCGTGAGAAAATTTGACACATGTTATTTAGACAAAANCTCAGATACAACAGATACTCTTCCGATCTGCAATGTTCTCATTGCGAAATCCGTGAGAAAATTTGACACATGTTATTTAGACAAAAATAGATTTTCAGTTTTTCGTCTTTCGTTGGCTTTGAAGTGCTGCTGTCTCTATTATAAGCATGTTGTACATAATTTTTTAATTTTCAAGTTACATGTATGCAGATAAGGAATCTGCATTTGAGACAGGGACCGAAGGTAGAAGATTTAGGATTCGGCCGCCATCTTGGATGATAGTAGCGTAATTGAGAGAAGTCTGGCGCAAGGGGATATGGGATAGGAGCCAGGTACCGGCCGGCCGGCATTTTGTGACCTCACCCAACCATGATCTTGTATATGGCTGACCTTGACCGAGGACCTTGAACTTAATCCCATATCCGTGACCTTTAACGAACTTAAAAAAATTAAAAAAAAAAATGCAGAAAAATTATAAAATCCCAAAAAATATTACTTAAAAAAATTACTTAAAAAAATTGAAAATTATTTAAAAATATATATTTTAAGATGTACATGTAGGAGATCTGGGGTTCGATGACAGGCGGGTAGACTAAGCTCCCAACACAACCGGCCCATGCCAGGTCAACCAGTGCCCATCTCGTCAACCATGCTAGGTGTTGATGACCTTGACATTTGACCTTGGATGACCTTGAAACCAAAAAATTCTTTAAAACCCAAAAATTTCCAAAAAATAAAAAAAAAGGCTAAAACATTTATTTGAAAAATTATTATTTAAAAAATTGTTTGAAAAATTTACATTTCCAGAGGTTCCTCCACAACCACCCTTACTATTTTTTTTTATTGGTTATTTAATCGGTCAACTACTTGTCTTAGCTAATTAGTCGGCAGGCCTCCACCCTCCTCACCTATACTCATTCTATCGTATGCAGCCATATTGGTTTTTAATTTGTCATTTGTTTATACAAAACTGGAAGATGACATTTTAGATATAATAGGTTTACTTTTATATCACCTAGGTGGCGCTAGTGTATTAATAATCGATATCGCCACCAGGCGAGTGGTCGATTTAGCCACCAGGCAGCAGCCATATTTGTTTATGTTTTTAAAGTATAGGTTGCGCTGTCGGCACCCTCCATGTTGGATTCTATTTTCAACATACAGATGATGTTAATTTCTCGATTTTGCTGCTAGGCTAGCTGTCAGCATCCATCCAATCTCTCAGTTCAGCCGCCGGACGAACTGTCGACAATCGTAATTTTTATAGGCATAGGAAAATCTGTAATTTTCATCCTATTACAAAAATAAATTTTCCAATTATTAAAAAAAATTGAGTAGTTCAATTTTAAAAAGTATTTTTTATTTAATTATATAATCGTACATATAGTACAATGGTACTTTATAATATACTTTTTTAATTAGATTTATTTTATTTCTATCCCTTTTAAATTTTGATTATATTCTGGCAAATTAAGTAAACATGAAATAAAACGCAATTTTATTCACAGGCATTTTTTATTCAATTAATTTAATACAGTCGTTCATGCCATCGAAAAATATATTACAATAGTCTTCGATGTATATACAGCCCAAAATATGCAACTTTGCTGTAGGTTACAGTCTTTTAATTATCTCGCTATTCACGCCTGTTTTGTCCTTGTGCGAAAATACCGCGACATTTATTACACCGACACACTGTGCAGGGCAGGTTATGTAGGTAACTACACTGTTGAGGACATGTACCGAAGTCACAAGAGACCTTCTTGCAGCAAACCTGGTAGAGAGGCACTGATGAGAAATGCACTTCTCCTTTACAGGCCTTTGCATGTCTAAGTAAATGGTCGGTACTGTTGAACTGCTAACCGCACCTGCCACACAAGTATGACATGCGTCAGGGATTCTTGGCACAATGAAAGCTTTCATGGCGCCGTACACCGTAGCCGAAAGCAAATGTCTTATCACAAAAGTGACACTGATGACGACGAAGTGGTCCAGGCAGGGACTCGGACGGACCTGTTGGAGATGCAAGTCCTGGAGCTAAAGAAGCAGGTAACGCCAGCAATGATGTTCTAGGTATCTCAGCCGAAAGGTTCGATGGCTCCATTGAAGATTTAGTAGGCGTCACAGATGAAGTAGTCGATGCTACTCTACCATCTGTAGATGATCGTGCTGCGCTGGTGTCAGTAGATTCCGGTAGTGATGTAGGTGTTACAGCTGAAGAAGTCGGTGGCACCATACCAATCTGAAACGATGGTACTGCACTGGTGAAAGAAGTCGATGACGCTGGTAAAACAGGAGACATCTCACTCGAAGAAGAAATCGATGGCGAGAAACCATTGGCGGACAATATCCACCCCGCTTTAATGTAACCGGCCATGGATTACCTGGCGTAGAAGCTAGCTGAGACGATCCACATTCCACATTAGCCGTTGTCAAACTAAGCCTCTCAGCCGATTTGCTTTATTTTCTTTAAGGCGACCTGTGTGAGAAATGTTTTTGGGAGTTTATATTTCTGAGTCTCGTCTCTTTCGCAATATCATAGTCTCTATGGTGTTATTAACGCAGTCTCTGTACATTTTTTTTTGCACTTTTGAGAAAGTGTTCTTCTGTTAATGTAGATCTTGAGCTCGTTATGCAGATCCATGACAGGACAGTAGTGAGGCACGTCGACTGATGTTTGTCTCTCATGAACCGTAACACCCACCTCTTACGAGCCTACTCGATAGTAAAATCATAATTATTTCCACTCTAAATTTTCGGTTTTTCTTTGGCCCTGAAGTCAGTGACGCCTGTTGATGCGCGAAGAATCTCGAATTATTCGCACGTGCCCTTTCGAGCGTCAGCTTCAAGTAGCAAAGTTCAAATACATTATGAGCAGCGGCAATGTCCTGCGTGAGTGACAGAGNGTTATGTAGGTAACTACACTGTTGAGGACATGTACCGAAGTCACAAGAGACCTTCTTGCAGCAAACCTGGTAGAGAGGCACTGATGAGAAATGCACTTCTCCTTTACAGGCCTTTGCATGTCTAAGTAAATGGTCGGTACTGTTGAACTGCTAACCGCACCTGCCACACAAGTATGACATGCGTCAGGGATTCTTGGCACAATGAAAGCTTTCATGGNGTTGAACTGCTAACCGCACCTGCCACACAAGTATGACATGCGTCAGGGATTCTTGGCACAATGAAAGCTTTCATGGCGCCGTACACCGTAGCCGAAAGCGAATGTCTTATCACAAAAGTGACACTGATGACGACGAAGTGGTCCAGGCAGGGACTCGGACGGACCTGTTGGAGATGCAAGTCCTGGAGCTAAAGAAGCAGGTAACGCCAGCAATGATGTTCTAGGTATCTCAGCCGAAAAGTTCGATGGCTCCATTGAAGATTTAGTAGGCGACACAGCTGAAGAAGTCGATGGTACTCTACCATCTGTAGATGATCGTGCTGCGCTGGTGGCAGTAGATGCCGGTAGTGATGTAGGTGTTACAGCTGAAGAAGTCGGTGGCACCATACCAATCTGAAACGATGGTACTGCACTGGTGAAAGAAGTCGATGACGCTGGTAAAACAGGAGACATCTCACTCGAAGAAGAAATCGATGGCGAGAAACCATTGGCGGACAATATCCACCCCGCTTTAATGTAACCGGCCATGGATTACCTGGCGTAGAAGCTAGCTGAGACGATCCACATTTCACATTAGCCATTGTCAAACTAAGCCTCTCAGCCGATTTGCTTTATTTTCTTTAAGGCGGCCTGTGTAAGAAATGTTTTTGGGAGTTTATATTTCTGAGTCTCGTCTCTTTCGCAATATCATAGTCTCTATGGTGTTATTAACGCAGTCTCTGTAAAATTTTTTTTGCACTTTTGAGAAAGTGTTCTTCTGTTAATGTAGATCTTGAGCTCGTTATGCAGATCCATGACAGGACAGTAGTGAGGCACGTCGACTGATGTTTGTCTCTCATGAACCGTAACACCCACCTCTTGCGAACCTACTCGATAGTAAAATCATAATTATTTCCACTCTAAATTTTCGGTGTTTCTTTGGCCCTGAAGTCAGTGACGCCTGTTGACGCGCGAAGAATCTCGAATTATTCGCACGTGTACTTTCGAGCGTCAGCTTCAAGTAGCAAAGTTCAAATACATTATGAGCAGCGGCAATGTCCTGCGTGAGTGACAGAGTGCAGCACAACCAGCTGCGACGGGAGTCAAAAAAGAATATCGAATAATTCGAGGGTCTNGTGCAGCACAACCAGCTGCGACGGGAGTCAAAAAAGAATATCGAATAATTCGAGGGTCTTCGCGCGTCAACAGGCGTTACTGACATCAGGGTCGAGAGCGTAAACGGATATTGGAAATGACTGTTACGTGTTGATTATTTGAGAAGCTAGTAAGATGCAGGAATAGTGGGC
The DNA here is from genome assembly GCA_002778355.1 of Clitarchus hookeri. Taxonomy (NCBI): domain Eukaryota; kingdom Metazoa; phylum Arthropoda; class Insecta; order Phasmatodea; family Phasmatidae; genus Clitarchus; species Clitarchus hookeri. The sequence goes on from NQII01008282.1 coordinate 41,012, forward strand.
GCGGGTGTGAGGCGAGGCGACGATCAGCGCTGTGGCTGCAGGGTTCGGGAGCTGGAGAGCCTGCTGCTGAACATGTGCGACGAGCGGAAGACGTGGGCGGAGTCGGAGCGGCGGAGGGTGGCGGGCCAGAACTGGGTGGCCGGCGAGATGGCCGCCCTCGCCGACGTCCACGCGGCGGCCGCGCGGGCGGAGGTCGAACGCTGCGTCCGCACCTCGCAGCTGCTCGCCGACTACTACCTCGCCGCGCTGCACAAGCCGCCGCTCGCTCCGCGCATGCGCGACGAGCCCGTGTCGGCGCCTGCGCACGTCAGGTGAGCCAGTGTCGTCCGCTCCTTACTACTTTCCTGAAGCACTGATCTAGTTCTCCTTTCAAACTAAGGACGACGTAGACCGCTTATTCGTCTTAGCTAAAATAAACATATACAGTAACTTTAAAAGCCATGGCCAATTGTGTTCAATCAATTTTTCTAAAGAACTTAATAACTTTAACTCTAAATTTAAACTTAATCTAATAATAAATGTAGCCAGTGTAAATTCGGCATGGCTTACCATATAGGACAGATAGTAAAGTAAAAAAAAAAAAAAGTTAAAAAAATTCTTTTTCTGCGCATGTACCCAATATTGACCTACCCCAAAGCAACCAAGCTGTCAAAGTCACATAGTCAACGGCGATGCTCACATTTGTGTGTATCTTAATTCTTAAATGACAACCAATATTATATTAATAAAAGACTTTCAGCAGATTAATTTAATCAAACCGCACTACAACTTGGTTAGAGAAAGTATACATACATCTCAAAGCATTTGTTTACAAATCAGTTTTCTAACCTAAAATCCAAACCATGATGCCGTTTTCGCTTGACGTGTTGGCAAAAAAAGCAGTTCGATGTTGGGACGCGGAGATTGGTTCCACCTCACCTTTAGTCTATGTTTCAAACTATGCATCCGCCTCATGCTAGNTCGATGTTGGGACGCGGAGATTGGTTCCACCTCACCTTTAGTCTATGTTTCAAACTATGCATCCGCCTCATGCTAGCAAAGCTTAACCAAGTCTGTAGAATTACACCAATGGGACAACGCACCCCATCGTACGTAAACTCAGTTTAAGAATATTTTGCATGAGAACTATTTCTTAGTAGGCATTACCAACATATATATTTTCTCTCTATTTTCATTCATATTAATTACAAATCAAATAATAACATTTACAGATAAAATAGAACTAAAAGTTCATTTTAATCAGAAATGAGCTAATCTTATGTTAACAGAAATACACAACTTTTGCGATAGATGAAATATTTAGGAAACAACCAAACACGTCATATATAGGGTGATTTTACAAAGGTCTGATTCGAAAAGTGTGAAGAAATTACGATTAAAAATGAGGTAGGCCTATTTTTCGTCTACAGGCCATGTACCCAAAGTTGACCTACCATTCACAAATACAACTGTCAAAGTCCCATGGTCAACACTGGTGAATGCGTTTGTTTATATCTTCATTGTCTAACGTAAAGTTGGATCAAGTACTTTCACCAATTTTAATTTAATCGAATTACATTGCAAATTGGCTAGAGAAAGTATACAAAAAATGTCAAAGCACTTGTCCACATGAACAGTGTTTCAACCTAAAANTCGATGTTGGGACGCGGAGATTGGTTCCACCTCACCTTTAGTCTATGTTTCAAACTATGCATCCGCCTCATGCTAACAAAGCTTAACCAAGTCTGTAGAATTACATCAATGGGACAACGCACCCCGTCGTACGTAAACTCAGTTTAAGAATATTTTGCATGAGAACTATTTCTTAGTAGGCATTACCAACACGTATATTTTCTCTCTATTTTCATTCATATTAATTACAAATCAAATAATAACATTTACAGATAAAATAGAACTAAAAGTTAATTTTAATCAGAAATGAGCTAATCTTATGTTAACAGAAATACACAACTTTTGCGATAAATGAAATATTTAGGAAACAACCAAACACGTCATATATAGGGTGATTTTCCAAAGTTTTGATTCGAAAAGTGCGAAGAAATCGCGATTAAAAATGAGGTAGGCCTATTTTTCGTCTACAGGCCATGTACCCAAAGTTGACCTACTATTCTCCAATACAACTGTCAAAGTCCCATGGTCAACACTGGTGAATGCGTTTGTTTATATCTTCATTGTCTAACGTAAAGTTGGATAAAGTACTTTCACCAATTTTAATTTAATCGAATTGCATTGCAAATTGGCTAGAGAAAGTATACAAAAAATGTCAAAGCACTTGTCCACATGAACAGTGTTTCAACCTAAAATCCTATCCACGCTTTTCATGATAGTCGTATTGGCAGAAAAGCAGTCCCATATCGGGACACGTAGAGTGGCACGTGCGCAGCTAGAGTGAGCACTCTATCTGTCCCTCTACTGGTGAGACACCCCGGCGCGGCGCTCACTCTCCTCACATCGCCAAGGCTGTTCCGTGGTCGTCAGCACCAAAAGGAAAGCTGTTGATGACTTACATTTGGGGCGCCGCAAAAACTGTCAGCCACGAATACTTACAAGCCTCACACGATGCCACTTTTGTGGCGTCAGATGGGCCATTCTTGCAAGGACCCAAATGGTTGCAGAATTAATTTTGTAGGATAGATGAGGATGTGCTAATATTGTATGAGGTTGTGAAATAGGACGAGACTGATTTTCTTAGCCAACAACAATAACTTTTAGTTTTAGTAGTGAACTACTCGCTGGAGTAGTTCTTATCTGCAACAGAGTGCAGTGGTTCAGTTGGAGGTTTAACTGTATCAGAAAGGGGATCCCTTATTTCAGTCATCGTGTCCATGAACGCAGAAGGTATTTTAATACTACTAATGCTGACCTTTCCCTGAACTACGCAATTTGAGCGAACAACCGTGGTATTCGTCCAGGAACTATTGGCATGAGGGAAAATAAGGCTAAAAAACAAAGTAGACCTCAACTTCTAATCCTGAAATTACCAGATGCCATTCCGCTAGCAAGGCCACATTTGAGAAACACCCAAAAAGAGTTATTGGGAAACCGAAATTCAAAGTGACATATTCAGAATAAGAGTGTGACATTTCCATTTCATTGGGGGAATCAGACTTATCGACCCCAACTCAAGGTCAGGCATCAGATAGTTAAGGTATCTCCTCAGTAAACTATTTTAAACACCTCAAGGTCACATCTGCTCGTAATGAAGCATTGCGACGGTGATGGGAAATAGCATGAACAAACTTTGCGTGTGTTTATTTCCTCAGAATTTTAAGCGGGGACTATAGGGTTTTAATACCGAGATCTGTGAAGAAAATATACCGCTTTGCCGCTATAGTTTAAACAAGAATAAATATTTAAACAGGTGGCTACTTACAGCGGTTTATGCTGGCTTGGACATGTTTCAACNTATAGTTTAAACAAGAATAAATATTTAAACAGGTGGCTACTTACAGCGGTTTATGCTGGCTTGGACATGTTTCAACGACCACGTTTAAATTTCAATTGTCATATTTATAAATTGGTGACAGAATATTGACTTTCATTTCTGTCCTGAAAAAAGATTTACATCGAAATATGCCATAGTTTTTTTAATTAGAATTATTACAACTGCTTACAATGAAACCCGTTTGACAAGCAGGGAGGCTCCTTAAGATGCCGAATGTGTTCTCTGCACTGAAACAATTGTGGACTCAAAGTCTGGAGAAATGTGGATCCAATGCATTGGTCGTTGTAAATGGGCTCGCATGGAATAAATACATACTGCTGCGTGTGAAAAGAACTCATTTGTTTGTGGTTTCTGTGGCTATACCTAACCTCAAACAATGCTCTTATACTATTTTTAGTTTACAATTTTATTTTGAATCAAGCATTTATCTAGTAATAAAATTGTTTTATTTTTTTGTGCTAATATCTTGTAATCGTATTTGCTACTGTTTTATTTATAGATCACGAATTCACCTCTGCAAGTATCCTCTTTTGTTTAAGCTATCCATAGTACTGTACTTCTCATAACATACACTACCTTCTAATGCTAGCATCATTCAGAACGCACGCCTTAAAATATGTTCGATACTGTAGTATTAGTAAAAATATAAACTGAACTCAACTGCTATCTTAAGATGCGGTACGAAAGTTACAGCAAACAGAGACCTCCTCTATAAATACTAATCGTGGTCCAGGGGGTAAATGGCAGTAATCGCATTTCCAGCGGTGGTCGTTATAACTCCAGAGGAGTCCACACCCCACGTCTCCCATGGCTTCTACGCACATGAAGAAGAAAGAGGCTGACTGCTGGAACAAACAAATGCAAAGAAGTATCTTTGGCAAAGAAGAAGGAAAAGAGGGCAGAATCCCTAAAAATCTGGCAGGAGAGATGGGACACGCCGGAGAAGGGGAGGGTCATTTACAACATATTTTCAGATATTAAGGCTCCTGCCTACCTGGCACTTGAACTGCGTTACAGCGTGTCAGTAATACACGTTTTTATGCCTACCCAAACGTTGCCACAGCTGCCCAATCCTTCGGTGCTGCGTTGCATGTCTCCCTGCATGATTTCCTTATCCTGTAAGCGTACGAAGCCTAGCCTTGAAACACACTTTGCTCCCGTCCCTACCTCAGACGCACGCTAACACTTAGAATAAGGGTAGGTTTGGAAAGGGAACTGGGAGAGCAGACACCTCCAGGCGAGGGAGGGAGACGGCGCCGGGCAGACTCTGCGGGTCGACGCTGTCAGCGAGATGTGGCGCTTCTTGTTGCCGTGATTGACGCCACCCTATGCTGCGGAGAGCGAAGTCCTATTAGAGTTCAAGTATATATGTAAGAATTTAACTTTCGTTTTGAGGAATTGGGACTTGGTCGTGCAGCGAGGTGTTGCGGGAATGATTCGCACTCTCTTGGGAAGGAAGGAACTCGTGGTCACATTCCAAGATGAGTGACCTCTCGAAAGAGCAGAAGTGTCTGGGCGGTTCTGGGTCACGAAAGAAGCTGCTCAGTGTAGAATTACTGAGGCGACAGGCTTCTTGGAGTTGGAGAAGAGGTATGTGAGAGTTGTGAATCAGTGGAGCACTGCCAACATCGCAAGGTGTTTAGTTGGGAGAGTATCCTCGACTCTGTGCTGATTAATGAGTGTGGCCCATCAGTGAAACACTGTCGACATCCTAAGGTGTAAGGTGAGGGGAGTACCCTTGNATATATGTAAGAATTTAACTTCTGTTTTGAGGAATTGGGACTTGGTCGTGCAGCGAGGCGTTGCGGGAATGATTCACACGCTCTTGGGAAGGAAGGAACTCGTGGTCACATTCCCCAAGATGAGTGACCTCTCGAAAGAGTAGAAGTATCTGGGTGGTTCTGGGACACGAAGGAAGCTGCGCAGTGTAGAATTACTGAGGCGACAGGCTTCTTGGAGTTGGAGAAGTGGTATGTGAGAGTTTTGAATCAGTGGAGCACTGCCAGCATCGCAAGGTGTTTAGTTGGGAGAGTATCCTCGACTCTGTGCTGATTAATGAGTGTGGCCCATCAGTGAAACACTGTCGACATCCTAAGGTGTTAAGTGAGGGGAGTACCCTCGGCTCTAGGACTGGTGGGATGCTGTGATGTGGGATATGCGATGGACGGGAGGGAGTGAAGGACTGAGTTTTTAATGNGGCTCTAGGACTGGTGGGATGCTGTGATGTGGGATATGCGATGGACGGGAGGGAGTGAAGGACTGAGTTTTTAATGTGTTTTTCCCTAGGAAGCCTTTCGTCAAGAGGCTGCACAATATAGTGACATGATAAATGCAAAATGTAATGAAAAAATATGTGCGAAATTTTGCAGGGCAGTCCACAAATCCAATCTGCGCCAATTTGAGAAAGGGTTGCACGTCTGTCGCGTTTAATGATTCACGTCAGTCGTCGTTTGTCCCATTCTTTCACGATCTTTTTACCGCCGCAGCGATGTCGAAGATGTGATGTTTTAACGTATTTCCGATATTCACGGCACACTCGTGAAATGGCCGTACGCGAACATACAAATGTTATCGCTACCTCGGAGATGCTATGTCCCATCTCTCGTGCGCCGACTATAACACCACATCCAAACTCACTTAAATCTTGATAACCTGCCATTGTAGCAGCAGTAACCGATCTAGCTGCCGACCGCATCGCGTTACTCTGATTGGTTCCATACCTCTGTTATTTGCATACGCACGCCTATACCAGTTTTTTTGGCTCTTCAGTGTACATTTATTTATACAACAAACAACAATTTTTATAAAAATTATTTTGCTTAATTTGAATATATTTTAGTTTCTTTCAAATCCAGTCAGTTACAGTAAGGTAGTGCTATTCGCATGCAGTAGTTCAGTATTGGGACTCGAGAACTGGTAGGTGCGTAGCTAGCATGCGCACTTTACCTCGTGCGGCCGTAGCCATAAGAGGGAATATGGAGTAGAGTGCGCATTCCATACGCGTNACTTTACCTCGTGCGGCCGTAGCCATAAGAGGGAATATGGAGTAGAGTGCGCATTCCATACGCGTGGAAATTAAAAAATTCGTGTTCCAACATTGACCAGCTCTTCTTTCTACAGAACGAAACCAAATACGATTTCTGCCCAATCAGAGTGTGCAAAAAAAAATATATACATTTTTTTTTTCTTCGTAAAAGCATGGGTTTGTTGTGAAACCAAATGTAACCAAACGGCATGCCATTGTTGATATACACGAATCTGACAGGTNCGCGAAGTCGACCTCAAGGTACACGCTACAAACTCCTTAAAGGCGGTTCGCGGTAAAGTGAACACTATTGAAATCAACCTTAGAAAGAAGTCACTGCTCCTACCTGCATACATTTTAACGGACGCACTGCGTGACATGCGCCCAGTAAAGTTGGTAACGATGAAGGGAAAGTAGTTCCATGTCTTAACGTCTTAGGAAACCACTTGAGATAACTTAAATTATTTCTTTCTCCTCCCGTTTTTTAATGCATCTCAGTGTAAAAATCAGCAGATTACGTTTCTAATAATGTCCAAAGTACACTTGAACGACGCATGAATAAGTGATACTTGCCATGACAGTGTTCATTTTACATAACGCCNATAATGTCCAAAGTACACTTGAACGACGCATGAATAAGTGATACTTGCCATGACAGTGTTCATTTTACATAACGCCGAAGAACACACAACGTGCATAAAACTAGATTATAAAATGGGCTTTCAAAAGTGCTCAGTTTATCATGAACAGCTTATAGAAAATCTTCCGTACTGCAAAAAGAAACCATTTCTTAGTAGCTGTTTTGTTTACAGTGCCACAATGTTGCTTTAATTCAAAGAGAAGGTTACAGGAACAAAGGTATGCTGTCAATAAATGTTACTCTTTTGTTTTATGTTAACACTAGCGACCCGGTCCGTCTTAACCCGGGTACAATTTAGTTTTTAAAGCGATACACTAATAAATAAATTGGGAAAATACAATTGCAATAGTATATGACATGATAGTAAATTAGTAAACTATCATATATAACATACACACATACACGTCACGCCTGTCTCCCAAGGGGGTAGGCAGATATAATGGACCTCCATTTGCCACGATCCTGACATACCTACCTCCTTCGCTTTATCCATATTCATACGTCTCTAATATAACAATATTATATGATAGTGGTTTATAAAATGTCTTTGTATACAACATTAATCGTTTTGCCTCCGACAACTAGCACAAAAAGATTTCTGTTTGACGTGACACGCGAAAGTTGTCCGTATGAAAAACATACTCCACTTAAATCCACTCCAGCCACATTATTGTCATACAATAACGAACTCTTTTTGGAAATTGGACTCCTTTAAAATTAAAAGGCAAATCCTAGGGAATCATTGGTATTCCAGGCGTTAAAACAGTTTCTCCAGTACCGCAGCCAGTTAGAATAGTACCTTCAATGAGATAAATTTTTAAACTTTTTATTTGTAGTCGAGCCCCGTTGCATAATTTCGGTGGATTTATATTTCGCAATAAAATTATGGGAGCGCCAACTTTTAAAATCAGCTTGTGTGGTGGCATGCCAGAAGGATTCAACGAAATAAGAAATTCTGTGGGATAGTACACAGCTTCTTCACTGTCGAGTACTGTATCTACTGAGTAATAAACTTGTGTTTGCGCATTGCATTTTGCGAGCACTAATTTATTATTTTTTTCGACTTGTTCATTAGTAGGCGATAATATCACTCTTTCTTTGAACCACGACAGTGTCTTTTTTGAAAGGTCGTGTATTTCAGGGTATACGTTATCTATCAGTTGTGGGTGGTCTGTGACTAAAACACATGTATCACTATTGAGAGAAATTATTCCACGATCCATTGGAAGCTCTCCATTTCCGACTTTCAGTAGCATGTCAGCAAACATGCTGTTATCTTCTGAAGACATAAGTACTCTCATGTTTGTTTTGAGTCTGTTTACGAATAGCATTTCAGAAACGTTACGCGTCTGTATACGTTCTTCAGTTCCTCCATTTCTATCTAAAGCACTTTTCTATGATGCTGAAAATGGTACAAGTGAGTGTTTTCACGGTATTTTTTAGGTATGAACATCCCAGTACAAAACATTAAAAATGAATAGGGACGTGCATAAAACCTTTATTTTTATTATTACGTCATAAAATGGTAGGGTGTCGGTTTAAAGTCGCATAGAGGCGTGTTGTCGATCGCAAGATTGCACGCCAGTTCAGTCCTTTGCGCGTAGAGGCGATGAGAGAGTTGATGCGTAGTTCTCGGTCACCCCTAGCGCTCCCACGCTTTTAGGTCCCGGACGTGAAAATTCCTTCAACCTGGCGGCCATCTTAAGGTGCCAAACGAAACACTTTGTCTGGATTTGATACCCACTAGTTCTGTTTTTCCGGCACAGTCACGCCCCGATTTTTATTTACGATCATTTCTGTGACAGGTGGGCGCGGATAAGAGTAAGAAGTCGAAAAGGAAAGCCAAGCAACAGGAAAGCCAAGACGTGGAAGATGAAGCTGCAGCGGCTTTGCTCCAACTCAGCAGTCGTATTTTTGAAGAGTGGGAGGAAGCGATTGCCAGCGAACTGAATCGCGCGACCTTCAGGCTGAACTTGTTGAGGAGCAGGGCTAGTAAGGACCTTGCGGAGTTTCTTATCGGCATGCGGAAGTTGTTTCAAGATATCCACCAAGAGATCGCTCAAAGGTTAGTATTAATAGTATTAATACGTATTAATGGTATTAATACGTAGGACATATAGTAACGGAGTATAATACTCTATTAAGATTCTACTATTTATAAAAATACTTACCGTTGGCTTTAAAGAGCTTATGCTGGCAGAATTTATAACATAATCGGTTGGGAGGTAATACAATTTTTTATAGTAATGGATGGACTGAATCAACCAAGTGTGTGGTGCATCCTACTCTCTTGGTTGCAAACAAAGTCACGTTGAATCAACGAAATAAAGAAAGTCCCTCGTTCCCCATTAAGGGCTGTTCGCGATAAAGTGGGCACTTTCGAAATCAGCCTTAGAAAAAAGTCACTGCGCTTACCTGCATATATTTTAACGGGCGCACTAAGTAACATGCGCCCAGTAAAGTTGGTAACGGTGGAGGGAAAGAAGTTCCATATCTTAACGTCGAATGAAAAGTGATAGGTAACCAGTTGTGCTAACTTATAATATTTATTTCCCTTCCTGTTTTTTTTAATGCATCGAAGTGTAAAAAATGAGCAGATTTGTATGATATTTACTTTTCTGTTAATTTTACAGTTTCACTTAACCGATGCATAAATAAAAAGTCATGAGGGCCATTTGAAATTTTTATTTTACATAGTAAGGAAGAATGCACAACGTGCATGCAGTTAGATCTTGATCAGGGCTTTCTGAAAGTGCTCAGTTTACCGTGAACAGCCTAGCCTATGTTATAGTGTTTCCCTGTGTCAATACAGATTATCCTTCCCATTGCTCTGTTCGAGTATAATTTATTTTCTGTTTCATAAATTGCATGCAGTTTTGCAATTATTTTCTACCGAAGGGTTTGTTACTAAGTATCCGCCCTCATGGTAACATTAAATAGTAATTTTGTTTAACTAAACGAGTGGTTTATGGCCAATAAGCTACCACTTAACTCAGATAATAGAGTTTTAGTAAAATTGCTTACATAAATACCAGCCATGTTATGATTCGATGGTTAAACATGGAAACCATAAAATAAATGAAAGTCAGTCAACCAAATTTTTAGGTCTACATATTGACAATCATTTAAGAGGGAATATTAATAAAATAACTACAAAATTGAGTGCAGCATGCTTCGCATTATTTAACTTGTCACATATTTTAGACATAACCACACTCAAACAAGTCTATTTTGTGTATTTTTATTCTATAATGTCGTATGGAATTATACAATTGGGATCGTCCGTCTTCAGAAGAGGGCCATTAGAAACATATCAAGGGCAAAAAAATTATTCACGTGATCCTCTTTTTAGAAAATTGAGAATATTAACATTTACAAACCAGTATATATTTCCATTAATAAAGACTGTTGTTAGAAATAGTACCGACTTTGATAAAAATTATATGATACAGACACATTACACAAGGAGAAAGGACGACCTTCATAGGCTCATCAGCCAGCCAAAAATAGTACAAAATAGAGCTCATTACACAGGAGTTAAATATTATAACATATTACCAAAAGAGCTAAAACATTTTTAACAAAACAAATCCAAATAATTCAAAATAAAACTGAAGAATTATCTTCTCGATCATGCCTTTTATATAATGGAGGAATTTGTTGATATGCAATAACCATGACATTATTTGTTAATTACAGTGACAGTATGATAATTGATGTATGGTGTCTGTTGAGCATGTCTTACATAATTTTGTTGTACTCATTAAAAATAACATTAAGCTTGCTTATGCTATGTACAATCAGAAACAGGTTGTGTGCAATCAAATAAGCAATTAAGGACTCGACATAACTAACAGTGAGATTTACTGTAACTCAACTTTAACACCAGTTTGTTACTGTTAATTATGTTCTTCTGATGTTAATGCACATTATGTTGCTCTATTCATTATTGTTATTGTTTTGCTGTATTATTGTGATGATGTAATTTTAAAGGCTTATTATCTATGTGACGAGCTCTATCCCCAGGGCTTCTGCCCATGAGGGGATTGATGGAGTGATTGGAATAAATAAATAAATATCCGCATCACTGTCGTTTCCCTTCCTGACGTTTCGGAAGACATTGCAGCCTCCATCTTCAATGCAAAGTAGCAGCAGCGATAACTGTTACTCTGGAAGGTATTGCTGCTGCCACTCCGCCTTCGCCTTCCAAATCGCCAGGAAGGAAAATGAGAGTAACGCGGCTACTACCCAGAAGCCAAGATGTTTTTTGAATAGTTGTTTACGAGTTGAAAGAACTATAGTCGGTTCACGACTGGAAGAGACTTTCTTGAAGCCCTGCTAAAGATCTACTTTCAAGCCCATTTCGTATCCTTCCGTCAAAGGTAAACGAACATTGCCATGTGACTGCCACGTGGCAGTCACATGGCAATGTTTACATGCAATGTTTACATTCCACTGCGTGTGTGTACATGTGTTCGTACATGCACATACCCATTATACAAGTCCTGTATATATTATTAATGGATATTCCACAAGCATAAAGTTTTTAATCTCGAGAATTTCACACAAAAGAATATGCGATGCCAGCGAAAAACATTTCATTCTATAAACCCAAAATACGAGTATTTTGATGAATAGATAGTTGTTGTCTATTTACAATCGATTGTTAGTGACTTTCGATAAATTCCCGTACATCGAAGGCAAGATCATCAGTATTGATCGAAATTACTACAGACGCTAAAATGGCGTGGCGGTAGACTGAGTCGGATGTTTCGCGCAATTGTAAAACGTTATTAAAAAATGGTTGTGACGGTTTTCGACAGGACGGCAGAGTTTGCGAGTGAAGGATTCTACTTCTTCGACAATGTGAAAACAATTATTACGTGCAAATACTGCAACGTTAGAATAGAGTGGCAAAGGAAAGACACGTGCACGAAACACATAAAAACAAAGGGAATCAGTACAACGAGAAAGTGAGCATAAATTAAAATCATAAATTATTAAAAACCAAATAATAAATAGCGGACATTAGTAAAACAAGACAAATAAATTAGTTATTATAGGTTAAACGAGATAATCGCACAAATTCTCTGGCATGTGTGTCAACAACACAAGGAACGAAGGTTAATAAACAAATGGCCACGTTACTTTCACCTTGAGCTTGATCATGTGACTATGCAAGAAACGTTGACATCTAAATACGTTAGCATCACGTCATTTATAATTGGCATAATAAGATACAAGTCTTTTCGACGCCCATTTGTAAGCGATAAATTAACAATTATGTAAAAACTTGGAACTATTTCCTCTCTTTGGGCTGGCAACCTGGGGGGAGGATCATATGGTATGGTCACTCCTGTGGGAGGAAGAAGGCTGGGCACTTCAGGCGGTGTGGCAGTACTATGCTATAGTAACCGAGTCCAGTCTTCGTACCGATTTCCGGAAAGGATGGGTGATGCGTCTCTTATAGCCTCTCAACATCCATGGCAACCCAAGGCTTCTTGCGCCACCCCTGTTTAAACGAATTGGGCTCTGCCGCCCGTACTCTATGGGAATCAGCTTCCCAGCGGCTGTATAGGGGTATCTGCCATGATGGCTTGGGCCGATAGCTAGTACCAAGGTCCGGCCACTTGGTGGGGTGTTGGACCTCTTGGCATTCAGGCCATTGGGGCCCAACACAGGAATTTCCCTGTGAATAAATTCTAGGATGGCAAAGGACGCGTGTCTGATGTCAGCGGGGCCTAGCCTTGTGGGCGGCGTGTCGATCACGGTGCTCGGTGACGAAAAACTAGGGTATAAAACCGGACTAGGATGACGGTACCAACCAATTTCACAGGGACCCCGCGTCTGCCTACCCGTGGGTGGGGCCCTGGCGGCCAGGCATTGGAAAACCCATGAGTGCCATAGAAAATAATAGGTAGCACGGGATGATCTCTTTGGCCCATCCGGAGGTTTTCTCTGGTGTACGGATCAGGTGAGGTTAAACTCGTGCTGGCAGTGGTTGACTCCGCATGCTGGGGATGCTCGGAGAGATTCCCCCCTCTTATTGAGGAGCCGGGCGGTGAGCAGGGCACTGCTCCGGGGGCGTCCCTGAGATGACGCCAGGTGTGTGGTAGTGCTCCGGCCAGACCACACGCTTGGTAAACTGAGTGCTAGGATCTCAGGCCTTGTGGTAGGACATGCTCGGTGCGATCTGGTAAATCAGATCGGGGCTA
>NQII01008283.1:5761-26237 GCA_002778355.1 Clitarchus hookeri
TCAAATTACATATTCTAATATACATATGACAAATACCACCACGGGTACTTGTCAGTTCTCGAAATCAAGCTGCGAGTGAAAGTTCTTAATTCTTATAAGTATTCGAATACACAGTATTTGATTACTGAAAACACTTGATTCTGCCCATCACTAAGCACCATCTGCCGACAACCATTGGCTATCGGCTCTGCTACGCTCGATTAGTTTTGTTAGATGTGCCAATAATATGGTGCCCCACTAAAAAATATGGTGTACTGGCCAGAAATACAATATGCTAGCTTTATTACATGCAGAATGGTACCTATTGGAATGTATACAATATATAAGGTATGTATTGCATCTTCAATTCACTGGCGCAGCACGAAAAATTGTGTAATTTCAAGACGGCATAAGAAAAAACATGGTTAAATTAGAGTTACTGCTGTAAAACCGTAAGACCGGCATTCTTCCAGTAAAAGTTACAGAAAATATGTAAACGCTGATAGGTATTTTAAAAATTTCACTACTTGGGAAAATTTAATCACGACCAAAATGTATTTACAGGATGAAGCCAAATATTCGCCGTATTTTCCCGGTGTGTGGCCACCCTGATAACTTTTTTTGCAGCGGACAGAGTTTTGGATATAACTCAATCTGCGCCAAACAACATTACATTTTGTTCCGTTACTGTAAGGATATAAATTATTTTGCACAATACGTAACCGCACATGTTGTATGCAGTTTTAATCTATATATAGAGATGACAACCCCAATTTTTCACAAAAGTGGATATAACTTGATTCGCAATTATGCTCTACCGTGAGTCTCTCCAAAAAAAATTCAACAAAAGAACCCCTTCAAGAACCCCAAAACACAGACAAAAGCACCTTGCCTCCTGAGGGGATTATCTGGAACTTCTTTCAGATGAAGGATGTTGTATGCTTCCGTGCCATGCAGGCAGCCTTGAAAAGTGAAATGGTGGACCCAACTCTCGTCTCTAGTCACAATTCGGAACTGAAACACATTTCCCTCTGTCTCATAGTGCAAGAGATACTGCAGGCTTGATCCCATTCTTTGTGACTTGTGCTCTGGTGTGATCTGACGAGGCACCAACTGTGTTGACACTTCACGGTACTGCAGGATGTCATGAATGATTTTGTGGACTGATGCATGGCAGATAGACACTTCAGTAGCTATGTGATCCACCATCAAAACACTTGTCTCGTTGAATCAGCTCTCCTCTCCTGCAGCTGTTGCTCGGCGCCTGGGTATTGCATCATCCAGCACACTCATATGCCCATCTTGGGACTGCCGGTACCATCAACACCATTTTCGTCTGCATAACATCAAAACCATACATTTCCACTAGACTGCAATGAATTTCGGTACCAGAGGTCCCATGTGCCCATTTGTAGCGAAGGTGGGCTACGGCCGAAGAGGATAAAGGCTCTTGTTGCGTTAAGGTTTGCACTGAGGTTTTATGTAGGTGTTTTGACATGTCTGTTGGCATGCACTGCTGTGCACGTCTTGTGGCAACAGCGGCCAAGGCCACCCGCAAATGGTTTTATTAGAATGTAAGATTTCTTGTGTTTGTTTGCTGTGTACTCCTGTGCACATTCTATAATTTAGTGAGTAGTATTGCTGTATTAATTTTTCTGTGCACTCCTGTGTACATTCTTGTACTCATCATGGCCACCCTCATGCTTCATATCCATGAACATGGTCCGACAGGGCCTGCACATCCAGCATGTGCTAGTGTTCTCGCTTCCGGCAGTCTCTCGTAGGAGCTTAAGCCGAATGGACATGTGCAGCATGGCACGCATGGACCTCAACTTTGCTACCACCAATCTAGTAATTCTGTCTGCTTATTATTTTACTCCCACAGCAGACCTTGGCCCTTCCGTTGATTCGGGAGGCCCATAATGAATTATTTTCACCTACGGGCTTTTGTCTTTAATGTAACTGAGTTGTAACATCATGCTGGTTCAAGCAAGGTTAGGTGCAAATATTTTCTTTATGCCGCTGTGTTAAAAAACGTACTGGTCAATTTGCTTTTGTGTTAGTGTAGCACCCTGCACAGTTTAATATATTTTTACATTATAATAAATGCAGGATAGCTCTGGATCTAATGTGCACGTGGTCACGCTTATTTATTAAGTGTAAATAGTCATCCTCCCTGTATTAATGTTCGGCATGATCCGTGGCCAACAACGGAGCTGAAGAGGTATGCCTCAGGTTTGATGCAAGCCACGTGGCTACGTCGTGAGCTGAAATATGAGTCTGAGATATGGGAAAGATTTCTTCCAAATATATCCCAAACCGAGGGGGGTAATGTAATGACGCAATATTCTTAAGTTTCGGGACACGTGTTTAAATTTCTTTTGTTTTCTTAAGCTTTGCCAAGCTTCATGATATTTTTATAGGGTATTCAAAATTAAAGCAGTGGTGGCTCGTTTCCCGCAATAGTTTGTTATCTGGCATACGGGTGCTGTTTTACATTTATCGGGCGGATGTTTGTTGTTTTACGGTTATCAGGAGTCCTGTTGCCGTTTCGTTTCAAACATCATAGTTTTCAGTTTTTGTTAAGCGTCAGCATTATTTAGCTTTATTCAGAATGCGTCAACAAGTTTTATTGTACGAGAAGTTCGTTTATGTTGACGGCGCAGTATTAGTTGGTGCGGAGCAGTGTCGATAATGAGTGGAAAGCGTGCGTGGCCAGGCCCTTATCTCAGCAGAGGGGGGTGAGAGGCAGAACACAAAAGACGCGTCTGTCTGTCGCCCTTCCGGCAGTCATTTCAGGTCAGTCTCCATGCAAGAATGGTCGTCTAGGCCTCGTCGGGTGTGACGTTAACCCCCACATCAGCAACTAAACTTTGGTATATTACTTCTCTGCCGGTGTGGGAGGTAGCAGCAGTTATTATTTCTTCGGGCCAGTTTTCATAACAAGGATTAATTTGTAAACGACTGTGGCGCTGTTTCTGCACTGGTACATTTATATGAGAACGTTCGTACTCTGCATATGAGATTCGGTTGTGAACTGTGTCGCTAAATGTTAAATAAACATATATAACAACTAACCTGGAACTTGGAACTTATTTCTTAATCAATCGGCGTCAATTGTACTGAGTCTCGCGTTCCACCTTTGAGCAAGCCGTGGCAACGTAACATCAGCTGTAACTAGTGCCGAACGTTACAAGGGGAACAGTGTCTGCCCTGCAAGTACTGACCGGGTTTTGACGGTGTGAGCGGTCCTGATGGCTGGGATCATGGGGCTTTGCCTGTTGATGTTTTTAAGGTGTTGGTAACATGAAGTGGGTCAGTTGTGAACAGGTTTGGATAATGTGATGGCTTAGAAAAAGGCGAGGGCACCCATGGTAGCAGATTTACGTGAGAGGCTACCTGGTGAGTTTGTAGGTGTGTTGGATATAGTGCAAAAAAAAAGGGCATATATAAATATAGCTGATATCTTTGTGACATTTTGAAAATCTATTTCTTTCCCTTTCAAGGTAGTGTAGATCAGAACATTTTCATGCACATGTTATCAGTTACTTTCATCAGAGACCTCCAAAATAAAATACACACAAATGTGACTTACAATAAAAACTACTGTACACTATTTAATGATCTAAAATAATAGGCATGTAACAATACTCATCCAAGTTTATCTGCTCAGTTGGTGCATCTTTGGTAGTAAACTGTTTAAAACATACACAGATGACAGCCTATAGTCTTTTCATCAACAATGCATTTATTATAATATCAATCACAGTTTAACCATTTAAAAATCTTTTTAAAGGCTTGTTCTACAATGATATGCATGTGTATGCGGATAACATACAAATCCACATTAAGAAAGCTGGGAAACTCCCAATTCTTCAGCGTCCGTGAATCCGTGTACCCAATAGAAATCAAGTATTTGGTTTGTTGATATTCGTCTTTGTTGCCATTGTAATTTACAAGAAAACAATGGCGTGAATTAGAGGTAGCAATAAAAATTTTTGTTTTGATAAACACACATGCATGGTTTTGTCAGTATTATTTATAACAAATGTAGTATAAATATTAAAAATGGAGGTATGTTGTTTTAAAGCTTATTTCCCAATTTTATTACCAAAAATTTATTTTGATTTCATAGGTTGCAGATTGTTGCATTTCTATGTATTGCAAAATAGCTAAAATTCTTCCAGATTCACCTGCTCACTCCATTTACATGTTCCATGTCTGTTCCTTACACATCTGTGCATTGTAGAACAGGCCTACTCCATTTTACTTAAGAGCCAGACTACTTTTAAGTGTTACTGGAGCAACAATTCAGCATTAAAATTTAAATATAAAAATTATACTAATCAAATTTAACACAGTTACTTCCAACAGGTGCTAAACTTTCAACCTGACACAGCATATAGAGAAAAATTTCAAATTTGGTTTTATACTCATATATAAACTAAAATGTTAAAATGTCTTCAACAAAAGCATGGCTCTTATTACTGCTCCTGTATAATAATTTTTTATTAATTAATTGTACAACTGCCTGTCAAAATTTCAAACATTTAAAAGGGAACATAAAATAAATCATTTATAGTTTTTGAAATAGCATTCCAAATTTGTTTTTGTCTCAAATATTACAAATACCTTTTAACACATTCGCAAAATGTTTTTCTGTAACACATTTTACAAATAAAAAAAAGTTTCCATACACAATACTGACGACAGCACACAATACATTTAATCAATAGTACTTACCGGTAATCTGCACAATGGTGGTTTGCTAACATTTTTTCCTAAATTGTCTTCCTGAAACTGAATAAGCTGTATAACTAATGTTGACAATCCTTTGCTGGTTGGTGGGTCAGTTTGCACATACTGAAAATAAAATTCAAGAACTTAACATTTTACTTCAAACATACTGGTATGCACAGCTAAGTCCTACTTCAAGGTTACATACCACATTTGTTGATTAAAACACTGTAATTCATTACAGTAACACTGACTATGACTGGCTTGAACAGTACTTGTCGAGAAGAACAATTACATTTGCAAGTGCAACTTGTGCACAGAAACCTAGTATCAACAAATATTATGGACCAATGTTTGAATAAACTCTCTCATGTCACACTTTGCCAGTAAGCTTTCTGAAAACTTAGCAATGGCTAAGTGTCACAGATTGTCGATGAAAGCCATCATAATTTACTGCAGGTGAAAAGTGCAAATTCTTATTTAATAACAAACTCTTAATACATCCTGATAATGTGGACATGTTTTAATTCAAAGGATACATGAAAAAAATGCTTACTGTCCGCATGCCACATCTAGGCACACACACACACACAAAGTAAACCCTCAATTTTCCAGGATAATTACTCGTTAAGGGTTCACGGATAACTGATATTCACAGTTAGGGTAATGGGGGAAAATATGTTTACATACTATACACGTAGGTTATGTAAACAAATAATATAGTCCTATAAGAATTCCATTTTTTGACAGCCAGTGTGGTAACATGTCATAAATGAAATTAACATCTCATACACAAANAACTCTTAATACATCCTGATAATGTGGACATGTTTTAATTCAAAGGATACATGAAAAAAATGCTTACTGTCCGCAAGCCACATCTAGGCACACACACACACAAAGTAAACCCTCAATTTTCCAGGATAATTACTCGTTAAGGGTTCACGGATAACTGATATTCACAGTTAGGGTAATGGGGGAAAATATGTTTACATACTATACACGTAGGTTATGTAAACAAATAATACAGTCCTATAAGAATTCCATTTTTTGACAGCCAGTGTGGTAACATGTCATAAATGAAATTAACATCTCATACACAAANAGTCCTATAAGAATTCCATTTTTTGACAGCCAGTGTGGTAACATGTCATAAATGAAATTAACATCTCATACACAAAATCCTGTATCAGCTGATGCATGAACAATTTCAAGAAAATTTCATGTTGGTTATTCAAACATCCTACACTTACACAACAGACATCAGAGAAATAAGCAGGCAGAAAGAGTTTGTAGCTGTTACTACTGTAACAAATTAAACTTTGTTCTAGAATAATGTGTAGGTGTTTAAACAAAATGGAACTTAAACGGTACTGTATGTGATAGTTTAGCTTAAATTGTCTCTTATTCATTGGATGTAGCTGGTGCTTGCTAATGTCACGACGGGCGTGCTTCATATTAATTGAAGGGGCGGCACAACTATCGCAGAGTATTTTTCAAATGTTTCTACATTAATTTGACATAATATATTCCAAACCAGAGTCGTTTTGAGCCTGTACGAGATGAAAAATTTACTTTTTAAAAGATGTGATATCCTTTTTGTGATGCAGCAGCGAAATAGGCGACTGTGTTGCCATCTGTTGGTCAATGTGCGCTGCTCACTTTGGAAGCCAGCACCCATAATATAACTCATTCATGTGTAAAATACACATATATGAACAAATTCCCAGAGTTTTACATTTTCCGGGAGATCTACAAATATTTTAACGTAATATATTTCCTTGTGAAGCAATTCTGCTTGCCAATAATTTGGATTTTACCTGCAATCACCAAGCCTTTCTGAGACTGTAAAAAACGGAATGCCCCTTAAACAAGCTGCTGAAAAACATGGTGTTCCAAGGACAAATTAAAGGGAAAAACACCTCTTTGGCAGGAAAATGAGACACTGATTCCTGGCTCAAGATAGAAAACCTGCAAAATAGTGTACAGCACCTCACTATAAAATTTATAAGACCATTTACTTTCAAAGATGGGTGACTTGGCAGGAAATGGTGCAAATAAATCTTGAAGAGGAATCCAGCCTTAACACTAAGAACACCACAAAATTTAACTTCTAATCAGGCTGCTGTCTTCCAGAATAAGATCACAGAATGGCTTGAAGAAGTGTTTAAATACTTGGGAGAAAAACACTTAGAAGACATCTTATCTAATCCAAGAAGACTATTCAATGGGGACAACACAACATTTTTCAACCCAACAGGGAACAAAGTACTGGCTAAGAAAGGAGACAAAAGCATATTCTAGCAAGTACATTCTAATGAGAAAGAATGCATTACAGTCTTTCTGAATGACAATGCTGCTGGAGACTTATGTCCATCTCTTCTTTGCCTGAACTATGAAAGGCTTCCACAGGATGGCATACCTACAGAATGGGAAACTGGGAAGTCCAAAAATTGGTGGATGATGGGGGAAGTATTCTATGAGTTTTTGATAATATATTTCATCCCTGCCTACTGAAAAACAAGATACTTCTGCCAGCATTTCAATTCCTTTGTCCAATCCAAAATTCCACATTCTCCAAAAATGCCAGATCTGATGCCAAGATGAGTATCTCCTCCAACAAATGTTTATGTTTCGGAGAGTCACCAAAGATAAGACTCCTGGTTCCTCAACCTATATTTCTGATGCCATTCCTTCTACATAAAATGGAATGGAGTAGAAGTATTTGGGTGGCTCTTAAAAACAGGGTTTTGAGAGTCGAGGGTGAAACGAGATGAAAATGGAGCAGCACCAGAATGCAAGGATGGGGGAAATGGGAGATCCCTGAGAAAATTCAAATTCCCTCTTTTACCAGTTCAGAGGCCTAGCAAGATTATTTTTCTTGGAAGGAAAAGACAAAATTAGGACTGCAGAAGCAAAAGGAGAAGCTGCACAAAGAATGAGAAAAAAGACAGAAAAAGAGAAACTTTCACAAAAAAAAAAGCGAAAGGGTGACAGAAGATTTCTCATCATCTCATGGAAGACATTGTTCTTTTAGCATCTTCAGACGAATTGAGTGAATCATATGAAGAATGTGTGGAATTGGAAGGGGTAATGGAACAAACTGCAACATAGATTCTTTTGTTCTTGTAACAACCATGGGAGGAAAAAGAGGAAGGATTAAATAATTTGATTTGGACTGTCCACGACACTGAAGGGGAAGAGATCAAAGTAATGGGCATGAGAGCCCAGGATGAGAGAAAAAGGTATTTGTTACGAAACCTAATGATGACATTTAATTTAATAACAGGTCTCAAATAGATGGCATTCTTCCAACTCTAAGCATTAATCAGCTAGGTGCAAGAGTCAATTACAGTTTTAATGAACCTACTAATGTGAATGAAAATTAACTTGGAATGATTCTTGTTAACTTATCTTGTGGTGTAACTAGTTCTGTTTTTGTATTTTAATATACTAAGAATATTAATGTTTTCTACCCTTTGTAAAAGAATTTTCTGTTGTTTATTTACAGTTTAGTTTGTTTACATTTTGCTATGACATTTGTGTTGTCAACAGTTTGTTTTATTTATATTTATTTGCTGGTTTGTTATGTTATTAGTTTATATTTATTTTATTGCTTTAAGTTATATATGCTAAATAAGTATTTATTTAAGTTAACTATTTTAAAATTTGTTTTGGGAACTGTCTTTTTAACGTGTTAATGTTTAATTTTTTTTTGTCTATGTATAGGTTAGTCTTATTGTGATTCCTCTGGCGGATGATTCAAAATTACACGTAATGTATTGAACTTATGAACTTCATCATTATGATCAAATATTTTAGTGTATGTAATTTCAGTTTCCTGATTAGCCTTCGTCGTTTAACTTCGGTTTTCTTATAATGCGGTTCATCGTTAAGTAGGGCAATGCCAAAATTAATTTTATTTGATCGCATCATTGTAACTTTTGATATTGTTTTGTAGCCAAATGATTGTGTTTATGTTGTTTTGGCTAGGAATGTAAAGAAAGAGTCCCTCGAGCCTAGTTTCTTCTAAAATTAATGATCTTAAAATTGAAGTGTAACATCAAGACGCCAACATAACTATGGTTAAAATTTTGTTGCAATGAAGTCTAACTGTCAAATGATTTTTCCTGGAAGTGACTATCAGTTTTAAGGAGATTTTGTTACTTTAATGGTAATGAGTCATTTTCGCCCAGTAGCCCAACCAAGTCCATGTTCTATATAGTCAGCATTTAAAGAGAGACAAGAATTTGAAAACTGAAGATTTATTTTGTTTTCTTATTTTAAATAGCTTGTATATGGTTAGAATTATATGTATGTCACATATTAACTATCAAAAGTATTTTCAGTTCTTAATACATGAAAATTTGCAAACTNGGTTAGAATTATATGTATGTCACATATTAACTATCAAAAGTATTTTCAGTTCTTAATACATGAAAATTTGCAAACCACAAATTAAAAACTCATAATCCGTAATTATCTGAATGGTCAGTTTCTACCATAAAATAGTTTTCATTATTAAAGTTCATGTGTTTATCTAATGTTATTTGTTTTATTTAGTACTGATTTCTGGTTTATATGTCTTTTACTTTTCAACATCTGTAGTATAATGGTCAGTCCACAAGGAGGGTTATGGTATGCAATGCTACTAACTCACAAGACCACACCTACTTGCTAAAATTTGGCTTACCACCCATATATGTTGTCTTCAGTTGTTATGTTGTTGTGTCTGGTTTATGAGAAGAGGAATGAGGTTAGAGAAGAGTTGATCATGGAGAATTTGTAGTAAGTATTCCACATTAAATGCTGAGAGAAACTCTTGTATGTGCGTCATTTTTTGCAGTGTCTTGTTTTACCTAGTGCCAATGTGTTGTCTTTATGTATCATGTCTTTTGAATCAAGATTATTAAGAGTATAAGTTTCATGCTAGTGTTCTGTTGTTTTGTGCCAGTGTCATGTGTTGTGGTGTATGTCTGTCCTCATTGATAGTGTTCAGGAATACTTGCNTGTTCTGTTGTTTTGTGCCAGTGTCATGTGTTGTGGTGTATGTCTGTCCTCATTGATAGTGTTCAGGAATACTTGCATACATAATAACCTGCTTCACCATTTCTCGCTCTCAATTAATAACTAATTTTTAATAATTCTTAAACCTTTTATTATGTAAGAATTTGAATAAAATACATTCGTTATGTTTTTACTGATGTGCTTATGATATTATAATAATGTTATGTGTTGCTCCCCTTGCCACGTCCTACTTGCGAGAAAGGAGGAATGAAGGTCAGGCGAACAAGAATCCAAGAAGTGCGCATCTTGTTCCAAAGACGTGCAGCCACGCATTCTTCTGCATATCGCCATGAAAAGCCTTTTGCAGCTCGCATGCTCCTAACCTTAGGTAGATTGAATTCCTGCATTTATCTGAAGGAATTGTCTGGTTAATGACCTAGTTCTCTCTGCATGACTCAGGGTGCAGTGAATCCTCATATGAGTGTCTGAAGTTTGGGAAATTGTGGGACCTTAACAGAGACGACGAGCCAGAAGAGCAACGAGTGGCGTCGGAAGTGACCAGTTGGAGTAAAATCTGCGACTAATGATTCTTGTTAACTTATTTTGTGGTGTACCTAGCTCTGTTTTCAGTTCTCATGTTCACAAGGACACATTTGTATTTTAATATACTAAATGTTTTAATGTCTTCTAACCTTGTTATGTAGGAATTTGAACTAAATGTGTTTATGTTTTTACTCAAGTGCTTATGTGACAACAACAACAACTTGCAGTTGGGCTATCACACTGTGGCAAGTGTTTCCTTCCCTCATCCCATTTCAATCTCCAGTCTCTTCTTAAATCGTCCAACGCCCTTCACCATCACCAACTCCTCCTACAAGCACATTCCATTCCCTCACAGTTCTCACCAGCATGGACTGCCTTCCTCTTTCCGTCCGTCTCTGTAAACTCTGTAACTTCGTACTGTTTGTACCTCTCCCCTTGTACAGCCCTTAGTTAAATGTCCTCCTAACTTCCCCCATCCTCCCATTCCATTCATTATCCTGTATATCCTGACCACCCTCTCCACTCTTCGCCTGTCCCTTAGGTAGGAGCTCGATGCCAACTCCATCATTAAGGATGGCCTAAAATTCCTTTCATCTTCACCTTCTCACCTCTGCCTTCCCCATTTACCCTTAACCCACCTTTATACCCTTCTTTTTTACAACTTCTCCNATCTTCACCTTCTCACCTCTGCCTTCCCCATTTACCCTTAACCCACCTTTATACCCTTCTTTTTTACAACTTCTCCAACTCCCATACCTCCTCTTCCACATACGGGTCTTAGACTGCTGCTGCATATTCTATTATCAGCCTAATCATAGCCTTCTCCTTCACTTCCCCACTAGCCCCCTTCAAGACTCTTCCTAGCATTCTCAAAACCCTTCTTCCCTTTGATACCACTCTCTGTACTTGCTCCTTCCACCTAAGATCACTCTGAATCACCAGCCTTAGGTACTTATACTCTGAACCTTCTCCTATCTCCTGCCCTTGCCATTTATGAGTCCCTTCATACCTTCCCTTCGTCCTAATGTACAATATTGTTTTTCTGACAATCTTCCAGGGTGTGTAGCATAGTAGCTTGACCAAATTCAGGTACAATTCCCGTACAAATGTATAATAATTTAAGTATCATACAAACATTTCAGAATTTACAAACATCGGTCTACTAAAATTACAAAAAATTATTACACTTTTATTTGAGCTTTAAGTATTGCTTTTAATTCTCATAGTGCTAGATATGCTACATATNTACAAAAAATTATTACACTTTTATTTGAGCTTTAAGTATTGCTTTTAATTCTCATAGTGCTAGATATGCTACATAGTTTAATTAAAAATAATATTTCTTTCAAGATTTTTACAAAAATCTTAAAATTTTTTAAAAATACAACAGCCAAATCAAAAAAATGAAAATACTACACACTTTGCTGTCAAAACATAACCTCTTTTAATAGTGTCTATGTAATACAGATTTGGTAACTGCATCAACTTTAAACAATTTATGAATGAAATATCTGACGATATTAATGAAACTTATGTATGAGAACCAAATTCCTTTGAATGTTACATATTGCTGCTCACTTTTTACTACCTGCAAAAAATTTCTAAATTAAACATAAATTAGCAGTATTTTGATAACTTTTTGGCTTTGAAACTAAGAATGGAAATCAATAAATCAGAGCATAAACTTTGAGGACACAAATTTATGTCAGTTTATTATTTAATTTACAAACACTATGAAAAAGAAATTGCCCAAGGTCTGCTAGGTTATGATTGGATGTAAGTGCAACCTGAGTATTGGAAAAATGTTATATTATAAGAATGCACAAACCATATACATCCTGTAGACATCCCATATAATTTGCATTGATAGTGAAACAAACTTATGTCCAAGTGATATATTCTCGTTTGTGTAATTTATAATTGCAGTTATAGATCATGCAATAGGTCTGTCAACATTACTTAAAACTAATGGCCCCGGTGCAACTGCTATAAGCACATCACTAATAAAAATTATACTAAAGTTCAACTGCATTGGAATTCAAAGTTAAATATTTACAATCCCGAACAACGATAAACACACACTTAATCACAGTGGGGTCATTCCATACAAAAAAAAACAATCAAACATAATTCAGATGCCTCTGATCTTTTTTGTCAGAGGTATACATGGTTCAGATGAAAAATCCAAAATTTTAGATTATTTTGCTTGAGTAATTTTTTTTTTCAGATAATTTTTTGAAAATTAAAATTAATTCCTAATTTACTCAGAATTAAATTTACAAAAATGGCAATTGCTCTGCAGCCACTNTTTAATTTACAAACACTATGAAAAAGAAATTGCCCAAGGTCTGCTAGGTTATGATTGGATGTAAGTGCAACCTGAGTATTGGAAAAATGTTATATTATAAGAATGCACAAACCGTATACATCCTGTAGACATCCCATATAATTTGCATTGATAGTGAAACAAACTTATGTCCAAGTGATATATTCTCGTTTGTGTAATTTATAATTGCAGTTATAGATCATGCAATAGGTCTGTCAACATTACTTAAAACTAATGGCCCCGGTGCAACTGCTATAAGCACATCACTAATAAAAATTATACTAAAGTTCAACTGCATTGGAATTCAAAGTTAAATATTTACAATCCCGAACAACGATAAACACACACTTAATCACAGTGGGGTCATTCCATACAAAAAAAACAATCAAACATAATTCAGATGCCTCTGATCTTTTTTGTCAGAGGTATACATGGTTCAGATGAAAAATCCAAAATGTTAGATTATTTTGCTTGAGTAATTTTTTTTTTTTCAGATATTTTTTTGAAAATTAAAATTAATTCCTAATTTACTCAGAATTAAATTTACAAAAATGGCAATTGCTCTGCAGCCACTGATGCTAGAAAGCATCAGCTTGCAATGTAAACAGGACTTGTTTTAATGTGTCACACAACATTTCTAAAAAAAAAAAATAATAATAATAATAATTTCTAACACTTTTTAAAAACACCATTTCAAATTTACAAAATAAAATGTGTAAAAGTACATGTTTTACAAGACATCCTGCAAAGTTTCAGAATGGGATGACGATTGGATCATAGTTCACTAAATGTTTAAATCATTGTGATTGAATACCTGGGATATTGGGTGCACAAAGTTCAATATGTTTGTTTGCCTGTTCAATTACAGTTTTTGATTGTATGGTCTAATAAATATTTGTCAAAGTGTGCATACTGGTTATAGGCCATTCACTGTTTCTTCACACTTTTCTGAAGCCCTGCTAAAGTTCTACTGCCAGGATATTCCTTCGTCTCATGCTCACAAAGCTTAGCTGAGTCTAGAAAATTACACCACATTCGTGCACACTCGTGTAATACAATTTTGCGTAAGAACTATTTCTTACTAGGCATTACCAACACACCTATTTTCTCCCTGTTTTTATTTGTATTAATTATAAATTAAACATTATAATTTATGGACAAAATATAAGTAAAAGTTCAATTTAACCAAAAATAAGACACTTTTAGGTAAACACAATGTAAAATGCTTGTGATACGTGGCATACTTAAGAAACAACCAAACACGTCAAGTACGCTGTGATTTTTCAAAAGTTTGATGGAAAAAAAGTGAAGAATCCACATTTTTAAACTAGTAATTTAGTCAGACAATGAGGGATATTGGGTTGCTTGTAAACAAAGAAACACATTACTGTGTTCTGTTTCATAGGTAAGTTCTTATCTATGGAACACAAGAGACAATATCATGTTTCACTGCTTGCAGATGTGGGAAGGTCTGCAGGAAAACATCTTATCTGCTGTGCTGAAATGTGAACATGTGTGTATGCACTGGTACCAATTTCCAGTTTCCCCTGTTTGCTCAGGTTTTGTTTGTTATTCTTTGGAGGTGTAACATGCATGCTGTGTTCAAGTGATTTATTTCTGCTGGTGGTATTTGTGTGCAAGTTACATGATTAGCACTACCAATACTTTTTTTTTAAAAAAAAAAAGGTAATTGCCTTGCCGAAATGGGAGAGCTCGAAAAGCCACGAAAATCGGTCAATATTTACAGTGAAATGTTGCAACTCGTACACAGCAGTGAACCATAGGGCGAATATTAAATATTTATGAACTGTAATAGAATGGATGTGTTTACTAAATGATTTTGTGATTGATAATTTATGAAGACTTGTGATCAATGTACGAAAAAACTAACTCTCATCAAAACCAAAGAAAATCTTGAAGAGGATGATGTTGCAATAGCAGGTACAAGTAATAAGAAAGATGAGAACTTTGTGGATACATCATTAGATCATCTGGACAAGTCACTGTCATTTATATGTGAGTCATCTATATGCACGGAAAAATTCAACCACTCTCCAGGTTATGCAAAAACAAAAATGGATAAAGTTAAAGTTTGCCAAGAAACCAAACTTCTAGCAATAAAATTGGTGGGAAAAGGTGGAAGGAAGGCCTAAAGACAAAAATATGATCTTGACACAACATAAGGAAAAAATTTAAATGGTAATTATCCATTTAGCTGCTTTTCTGTAAAAAAAAAAAGAAAGAAGCCAAAAATGGTATATTTCCACTCTACTAACAACGCAGAACACGAATATACTAGGGTCATTAACGTATGATTTAATTTTGTAATATGTGCCCACCTAACCTAACAGAACTTAACCCCATGATGAGTGAATCACTATTTTACATTTTTAAACTATCCTAGGATTGTAGGGTTTTAAACTAACCTAGAATTATAGGGTTTTAATCTAACCTAGGATTGTAGTGTGTTAATCTAACCTACGAATTTAGGATTTTAGGGATTTAATGGAACCGTAAAACACACCAAAATAATATCAATCAACTCACCTAGGTAGGTGGCGGGTACAATTCCTCTGTCCTCGGCCAATTCAACCTTACATCACTCAACGAAACACCATGATTTACTAAAACGCCACATACGTGAATATTACGCACTGAAGCACTCGTTCATAGGCAAATATAACACACAGAAGCACTAGTTCTTGCTTTCTCAGTTAGTTTTTAAGTACATTGGATTGGGACGTCACAACNGAGGGTTTTAATCTAACCTAGGATTGTAGTGTGTTAATCTAACCTACGAATTTAGGATTTTAGGGATTTAATGGAACCGTAAAACACACCAAAATAATATCAATCAACTCACCTAGGTAGGCGGCGGGTACAATTCCTCTGTCCTCGGCCAATTCAACCTTACATCACTCAACGAAACACCATGATTTACTAAAACGCCACATACGTGAATATTACGCACTGAAGCACTCGTTCATACGCAAATATAACACACAGAAGCACTAGTTCTTGCTTTCTCAGTTAGTTTTTAAGTACATTGGATTGGGACGTCACAACTCACCCCGGCAAAAACACAAAGACTACTGAAGTGCCTCAAAACTGTCCGTTAAAATCACATATGATGCGCCACGGTGATGTAACAATACCCACCAGTCAATAAGGTGACAGCAGGAATCATGTCGTCACCAAAAATCATGGCGTCCGACGTAAACAAAACGGCGGGCTGCTCATACTTTTAACTACTTTATTTGATAAGTTCTACTTATTTTAACACTACGTATGAACAAGGTAAGCTGTGCAGAACCCATTAATGCTACTTTTGTTGGTCTAGGACGTTTTGTTCAGAAAAGCCGCTAAACTGGATAATTACCAAAATGCTAAACTGGATAATTACCAAAATTAAGGAAGAATTTTGTGTCAGCAATTACATAGCACAAAGTGTTAAAAAATTAGTGGCCGAAAAAGGTATTTTATCTTCACCTAACCTAAACCCCAGAAAAACACTTTATGTTGNCTACGTATGAACAAGGTAAGCTGTGCAGATCCCATTAATGCTACTTTTGTTGGTCTAGGACGTTTCGTTCAGAAAAGCCGCTAAACTGGATAATTACCAAAATGCTAAACTGGATAATTACCAAAATTAAGGAAGAATTTTGTGTCAGCAATTACATAGCACGAAGTGTTAAAAAATTAGTGGCCGAAAAAGGTATTTTATCTTCACCTAACCTAAACCCCAGAAAAACACTTTATGTTGTGACAGCATCATTAGCGACCAATTTTTATAGCAGTGATGAAATAAGTAGAGTTATGCAAGGAAAAAAGAAGTTTTCATGAAAAAAAAAAAAAAAAAAGACGATGCTCATATTAGCTTCCAGCAAAGGTTTGTGCTAGCAAATTTACGGGAAGTTTACCAGGCTTTCAAATCTCAGTACCCAAAATCAAAAATAGGATTTTCAAAATTTTGTGCAATGCATAATAAGTGTTGTGTTTATTTGCAATGGAATCATGAGTTTTGAGTTTGATGAGTCCTCACAGAAATATTCATTGACTTCTTTAATAACGGTTTCCACTGTATATCGGTCAACTGTTACACATTGTTTGTAAGTAATTTGGTTTACAAATGACTCTTCAAACTTCTGTATCAATGTTTCTTTCAGTATATCAACGCCAGGACACTTTCAGCACTCCTCCAAGTGGCACTCTGGACAAGCGAGCACAATTACACACTATTTAGGCCAGACACCATTTTGTATTACTTAAGTGAACTGTCGGAATATTATCAAAATGAGCTCCACTCATTTTGGTGAGTAGTGCAAAAACAACTGTACGTGTCCCATTTGTCCCAGTCAAAATACATGAATCACAAAATGTTGAAAATCCAATTTTTTGTCCTGGGTACTGAGATTTTTACAACTGTGAGTTAAGCCAAGGAAAAAAGAAGTTTCCATGAAAGAACGGAATGCTTGTGTTAGCTCCCATAATACGCTTGTTCTAGCAAATTCACAGGAAGTTTTATGAGGATTCCAAATCTCATAAGAAATCTGGGTGCAGAAAAAGTTTTTGTCACTTGTGATTTAGCAGAGAATTACTAGTTCGTCTTACAGGATGAAATACAGTCTTAGCATTAGGAAAGTACACAAGCTACAATCCACACGTGTGTAGTGCAGTAAAAACTGCTTGAACTTGTGTAACCACAGCCAAAGATTTTAAAATAGGCGTAGTGTGGCACTTCTTTGCCACATTGCACAGCAAGAGTGCACGTGATGGTTTAGAACTTACAGTGAAGCGGCTTGTTACTAAAGCAAGTCTACAACACCCTAACAGTGGTCAAATTTGGACTCTGAAAGGACTTTTTGAGTTTTCAAAGCACTCAATTTTCAACTGTGGAAGACTAAATGAAGAGTGAAAAAGAATTAACAGCTCAATTTAATGATGCAAGAGTAATCACAAATACACTGTAATATTGATGTTCAAAGGTCTTCCAACTCTTTAGTTGTTAAGGCTTAAACAAAAAGTGTGACAAAATCTGTGTTTCCTGTCAAAAATAACACAGACTTTTTTTTTTAGGTATATTTGTGCAGTTCTCAAGCACTGTGGAAAGAAAACAATTTCTTTTAAATTAATACATTTATGAAAATGCACCCCTGAAAATGAAAGGTTCATAAACTTCAGAACTATGGTTAAACTTGTAAGTGCATTTATTGTTCTATTACGTAGAATAAATAAGATATTGTTTGATTTATTTTTCCATCAACAAAACTTTAAAGCAAAATTAATTCACACATCTTACTCTCCTATCCAAAAAACATGCAATGCCCTATACTCCTTAGATAAAAATTAATCAAAACAATCTGACTCCTCAAGGTTCCAAATTAATTATTTGTTGGTTCAAATGATATGGAATGACCCCTTGTAGCATATTATTTTTAGTATTTTCATACAAACTATATCATCAAGTAATTTGCTAGGCTGTTCAGTAATGCTTGTAAGTTGGTGAACACATTATGTGTAAACAGGGTTATTTCTCAGACAGAAATATTTGCATAATCAAGTAATGGAAAGGTGAGTTAAATCAATTTCTCTGTTTTCTCAGTCACAAGTAAGAGTGATAAGAGAAATAACGTTATGTCAACTTAACTCGGCCTTCCATAACAGAGTTATGGGTACCATTATGCCCCTCGGTAAACGTAAAGAATAGCTGCTTTTCCGAAGAAGAAAAAAATTCAGAACAGTAGTATATTTTTACTCTACTAATTACACTCTATTAATTACTAGGGGCGTTAACATATTACCAATACAAACCACAAATACGATAGTGGGGAGGGCTATGAACATCAGGGAAATTTTGGGGTAAAATCACTAAAAATACACCCATAAAAAATATAAAANGGGAAATTTTGGGGTAAAATCACTAAAAATACACCCATAAAAAATATAAAAACACCTTAATTTAACATTTCTCCACCCAAATTCGTAATGTGTGCCCACCTAACCTAACCCCACAATGAGTGAATCACTATTTTACATTTTTAATCCAACCTTGGATTGTAGGGTTTTAATCTAACCCAGGATTGTAGGGTTTTAATCTAAANACTATTTTACATTTTTAATCCAACCTTGGATTGTAGGGTTTTAATCTAACCCAGGATTGTAGGGTTTTAATCTAAACCAGGATTGTAGGGTTTTAATCTAATCTAGGATTGTAGGGTTTTAATCCAACCAAGGATTATAGGTTTTAATCTAGNCCAGGATTGTAGGGTTTTAATCTAATCTAGGATTGTAGGGTTTTAATCCAACCAAGGATTATAGGTTTTAATCTAGCCTAGGTATATTTGGTTTTAATCTAACCTAGGATTATAGGGTTTTAATCTAACACAGGATTATAGGGTTTTAATCAAACATACAATTGTATTCTAATCTAAGGTTTTAGGATTTTAAAGTAACAGTAAAACATACCAGAAGTATATGAATTAACCCACCTAGGTAGGTGGCGGGTACAATTTTCACTGTCCTCGGCCAATGCTACTACCGTCATACATTACTTGCACCTTATCTCACTTGACAAAACACCATGATCTACTAAAAGTCCAAGTAATACCCGCCACATAGACGACTGTCACGCACAAAAGCACTCGTATTTGCACCCTCCATTCTCAAATTACAAGCCTTCGCACTGTCGGATTTGGACGTCGCAACTCATGCGCCCAACAACACACACTACTCGCCACGAACCGCACTGTCTCGCATCTAAACCCACAACTAACATACGGTAACCTCTACACATCCAAAGTCAATAAGGTGATGACCAAATCCCATTTGTTTACATTACTACAGCATTACAGTACTAAACATCATGTCATCCGACGTAAACAAAACTGCCTAACTCGTAGTAAATATATTTTTTTTATTTCAACGTTCTGCTTATTTTATCATTATGCCCTCCTAAACATTAAACAGGTAAGTTGTGAAAAGCCATTTATATATCTTTTGTGGGTCTACTATGTCTCCTTCAAAAAAGCAGCTATTCATTACATTTACCCAACCTTACCGGTAATTATTAAGTTTAGGGACTTTTCTGAAAAACTAAAAAAAAATTCAAAATTATGATATATTTCTACTCTACTAATCACGTAGAACACGAATATATTAGAGGCGTAACTTTAAAATAAGTACAACATATTTAAAAAAATTGAACAAAATTGCGAAATGAGCAGTATAGCCAGTTGTTTACATTTCTGAACGAAACGCCCTGGACCAACAAAAGTTGCATTAATGGNTTCAAAATTATGATATATTTCTACTCTACTAATCACGTAGAACACGAATATATTAGGGGCGTAACTTTAAAATAAGTACAACATATTTAAAAAAATTGAACAAAATTGCGAAATGAGCAGTATAGCCAGTTGTTTACATTTCTGAACGAAACGCCCTGGACCAACAAAAGTTGCATTAATGGGTTCTGCACAACTTACCTTGTTCATATTCAAGAAGGCGTAAAGTTAAAATAAGCAGACCATGTTTAAAAAACTTGCAAAATATGTTTGTTTACGTATATTAACATCAGAGGAATTATACCAGCCTCATACCTAAGTGAGTCAATTTACATTCTTTTGATGTGTTTTATGGTTCCTTTCATTCCCTACAATCCTACATTCGTAGTTCAGTGTAAAATCTTAAAATCCTAGGTTAGTGTAAAACCCAACCACCCTAGGTTAGTTTAAAAATGTAAAATAGAAAATAGTGATTCACCCATCGTGGGGTTAAGTTCTGTTAGGTTAGGTGGGCACATATTACAAAATTAAATCATACGTTAATGACCCTAGTATATTCGTGTTCTGCGTAATTAGTAGAGTGGAAATATACCTTTTTTTT
>NQII01008283.1:26243-73805 GCA_002778355.1 Clitarchus hookeri
TAAAATGTAAAATAGTGATTTACCCATCGTGGAGTTTGGTTTTGTTAGGTTAGGTAGGCACATATTGCAAAATTAGTCTGACGTTAATGTCTCTAGTATATTAGTGTTCTGCATCATTAGTAGAATGGAAATATACCATTTCCGTGAATTATTTATATTTTTACAGAAAAGCCCCATAACTTAATAATTACCACCTTAGTTTTTGTAAGTTAAAAATCAACACTAAACATAGGCTTACTTTTAATAATTTAAAGAACAAAGGTGCCTATTCTAATACGTACCTATTTCATGTTATACCTATACTTATAAACAAGATTGTTGACTAAATAATTAATAAAATAATTTTGAGAACTAACTATATGCTGTAATTTGTCCTCCAAAGTGATAGTAAACATGCATTGCAAGTACACAACAAGTACACAAGTTCGTTCACTTGCTTATCTGCGTACTTTAGATCGAATTCAGACAACCGTCTGTTGATAAGTTCACAGTATGCACTTCCCATGAATTCAGACACTGTAACTTTTATTACTACAATCACACTGAAGTTACGCACCCTGAATATTATACTTACTGACAAATACATGAGGTAAATAAACGGTTATAAACTCATCTTGTTGCAAAGTTTGTGACATTACCAAACATAACCTTCAAAATCATACAACTTCGAAACTTCCAAAGTAACTATTATCATTCAAATCGTAATGAATTTCAATAACATAGGCAGCATGTTATACCTAAGTTCAGCATGTTGCACGTTACATGAACACAAAAAGTAAAAAATAAGGATATACATCCAGTGTCCCAAAGGAGTTCTTGAAATAGTAATCGTATCAACTGAATATATATATATATATATATATATCACTACATACAAACAAACCAACAAACGCACACAGGAATCAAAATTTAATTTCTGTGAATTTTAACATTTAATAAAGTATACTAAATGAGAATCTCTAAATACAAGGGAAAGCCGACACTAATCTTTCTCACCTTTTTACAGTTCTTTTGTAGCCACGACTTTATTCCATCAAGCAAAGATATGGTTTCAGGAGNCTAATCTTTCTCACCTTTTTACAGTTCTTTTGTAGCCACGACTTTATTCCATCAAGCAAAGATATGGTTTCAGGAGATTCGTAAAACTTCGTATTCGGTCCCCCGTCCTTCTTTGGCGCAAGGGACATCATTTTCATTCAATATTATAAAAACGCTTCTTCACACACACCTTGGGATGATGTTGACCTAAAGCGGTTCAATAACAATCACAAACTAATCATGGAGAAAGGAATGTGTGGAGAGTACGTGCCTACTAAGAAATATATTCCACATAAATATTCTATGTACATGAACTTAGAACAATTAAAAATATAGAAATAAAGCAAACTACACGTAAATTTACTATGATTACAACAGTGGTTAACAGGGTTATTATACAGTTAAGTGACTTTTCGTAAAAAAAATTCACGCAAAATTGTATATTTCCACTCTACTAATGGCTCAGAACGCGAATATACTAGGGGCATTAACGTCTGACTAACATAATTCGATAGTGGGGAGGGCTATGAAGGTCAGGGAATTTGTGGGGTGAGAACGTCCTAAAAAAACCTAGTTTGCATTACATAATATAACTAAAATTGTACATTAAGTTACCAGTTAGGTTAAGTGTTAAGTTCGTTATGTGTTAATTTTACGTTATGTGTTAAGTGCACATTATATTAACGAATAACGTGTGAGCAATACTGTAATATGTGCCGATCTAATCTAACTAATCCTAACCCCACAAAGGGTGAATCACTATTTAATATTTTTAACTAACCTAGGGTTTTAGTGTTGTTATATATAAAACAATACCAGGTTAGTTTAGAATCTTACAATCCTAGGTAGGTTTAGAATTGAAAGTAGTGATTCATCTATCGTGGGGTTACGTTTAGTTAGGTTATGTGTGCAGATATTACAATGTTAATCTCACGTTAAAATTTTTTACATATTCTTGTTCTGTGTATCTGATAGAGTGGAAATATATTATCTGAGAGGTGTTAATTTTACATAACGTGTTAAGTGCATGTTACACTAACTAATATTAACGTGTCTGTAATACTGTAATAGGTTCCCACCTAACCTAACTTAACCTAACCCCATGATGGGTGAATAATAATTTTACTTTTTTAACTAACCTAGGATTTTAGGATTGTTAACTACAAAACAATACTAGATTAGTTTATAATCCTACAATCCTATGTTAGTTTAGAATTGAAAGTAGTGATTCATCCATTGTGGGGTTAGGTTTAGTTATGTTAGGTGTGCACACATTACGATGTATATTTCACGTTAATTTTTTTNTTCATCCATTGTGGGGTTAGGTTTAGTTATGTTAGGTGTGCACACATTACGATGTATATTTCACGTTAATTTTTTTACATATTCGTGTTCTGCGTATTTGGTAGAGTGGAAATATACCATTCTCCGGGAGGTTTTTGTTTCACAGTAAAGATGCTAATCTGGTTAAGTGTACGTTAAATTTAAGTATATGTTACATTAAGTGTTATGCATAATTAGTAGAATGGAGATATACCATTTGCCGGGAATATTATTATATTTACAGTAAAGACAGTACTCTGGGTTATTTTACAATACGCCATGTAACAATTGTAAATGTACTCACCTAGGTAGGCGGTGGNAACATATTCGTGTTCTGCGTATTTGGTAGAGTGGAAATATACCATTCTCCGGGAGGTTTTTGTTTCACAGTAAAGATGCTAATCTGGTTAAGTGTACGTTAAATTTAAGTATATGTTACATTAAGTGTTATGCATAATTAGTATAATGGAGATATACCATTTGCAGGGAATATTATTATATTTAAAGTAAAGACAGTACTCTGGGTTATTTTACAATACGCCATGTAACAATTGTAAATGTACTCACCTAGGTAGGCGGTGGATAGAGATGCCCCACTGCGAGTAAGAAATGGTGAAAACGATCGTGTTCGTCGTGGTACCGGCGAAGAAACATAAACTCCGCCAAGTACCCAATGAAATGTGGCGTTCTCCTGCCATACCGAGGAAGGCCGTGCCTCACATTATGCTACCCAGGCTCTATCCTTTGGGCATTCGCTTCTCTAGCGGGATCAACAAAATTCATGCTATGATACACCCGGAAATGCACATAGCCGCACTCTGAAAGACTATTATATGCACGCCAACAGTCACTCATAATTGTCGTTCCATGCTCTATGTATTGCGTGATTACGTTCAGAAGCATTCTGCTAGTTCGGATAATGACAGGAACAAGAAATATACGATTTGTACGTCTTTCGATCGCGCCGAAAACCCACTGACCCTGGACGTTGCGACCCCTATTATACCTACAATTACCGAACAATTACCGAATTTAGCTTTATCTATTTCCATGAAAGATACCACCCCCTCCTCACAATAAGAAGCCATGTTTCAAGCATACACCATTCAACCATCACCTCGCGACAAAAGGACAACCAATATACGACAGTTTGCAAACTAATGTGACACATCGACTAATGTATTTGGTGCGAGTAAGTGGAATAGTCAAAACAAATAGCTAATCTTGCAAATAATCTGAACTTAAAAATGACTTTTACCAAAAACCATGTGCCATGCCGAAATGATTTTCTAAAATTGCAAAGCACCTTTTTGTATTTCTTACCGACATGGGTTCTAACAGACAGTTGACAGAGAAAATAATCGCTTTCCTCGGCCAATTCGATTACCGTCGTGCATTTGTTGCACCTTACCTCACTTAACAGTACCCCGTGATCTATTCGCAAACATCAAGGCAACATTCTCCACATAGGCGACTCTCACGCACAAAAGCACTCATACTAGCACCCTCCATTCTTCAATCACAAGCCTTCCCACGGCAGGATTCGAACGAAACAATCGAACGCATTAACACCTTACTCACCGCGAACCGCACTACTTGCCAGACACCTGCATACTAAAGTACTGCCCGTAATGACATCTGTGGCTTCTAGGTAGCATGGGATCAGCAATGTGCGGCTATTAATAATGGCGATCGACGTAAACAGACCGGCCGAACTACTTGTACATTTCACAATTAATTTTAATATGTTATACTTATTTTAACTTTATGCCCTCGTCAATACTAAAAAGGTAAGCTGTTCAAAACCCATTAATCCAATTTTTGTTGGTCCATGACATTTCGTTCAGAAAAGTCACTAAACTGGATAATTACCATTAACAGATATAAATATGGGACTGGAGCCCAACGAAAACATATTGACGAGCCGAGCTGCTGTGACATGAACACCGTGCTCGTGGCTGCTCTCTCCCGGGATCTGCCCCTCCCCTTGTGACCAGCGAAGGTGGGGACTTCTGCGAGTGCGGCGAGACTGCATCAGCTTGGGTGCTACGACTATTCCGCAAATCGTTGCATCCCCAGGTGGTGGATAGGGTATCCCCAGTCTCTGGGGTGGCTGGGAATACTCTAATACCAGCCCGTGGACCAACTGGCCGGTGCGACAGCACCATCGTCGTGAACGTCGGGAACTTGGGTAGCTCAGAACGAGATGGCGAAGCACATTGTGCAGGAGGCATCCCAACGAACCAGGTGGGAATGGGGATCTCGTGGTGCCACAGGCGAAGTGTAGCGAACTTCACTGATGGATTCTGAGGGCTGCTGACTGCGAAAAAATGAGTAATGAATTGGAATGCGTTGGACCTCAGAAGCTTCCTAATGTTTGACTTCACTCCTGGGCCAACGGATTCGCCACCACCCTGATAAGATCCGGATGTCACACCAAGCTAGAACTCACCCCAATCGACGGACTATTTTGGATGATGGTGAGAGAGTGGCTCCCCTTACGATTCTCCCTTCCTGCACCTATGGCATGGAGACTCTGAAGTCAGTGCGGCAGAGCGAAGATGGAGTAGGTGCCATGGCTGAGCTTTCCAGTTTGCCG
This sequence comes from Clitarchus hookeri, assembly GCA_002778355.1. Classification (NCBI taxonomy): domain Eukaryota; kingdom Metazoa; phylum Arthropoda; class Insecta; order Phasmatodea; family Phasmatidae; genus Clitarchus; species Clitarchus hookeri. The sequence continues at coordinate 31,204 of NQII01008283.1, forward strand.
ATGCACACGACGAGAATCCCTGCATTCAATAGCTGCTGTCAATATTATTGCACTGGTTCACCTGCGCAGAAATATTGACAGCAGTTCAACCTCAAGGGCGCTTGCACCCACAGCCCCGCCCCTTTATCATCTAGATTCTCAACTCCACTGTAACTAGCATGGAAGCCACACCAGTTGCCTCCTGTAGCATTTTAGTAATGCATGAATAAGTTTTGAACTTCTCTCCTGTGGAGAGGGTTTTTATGGTGTATTTGCCGGTTTTTACACTCCCCCTTCTTAGCAATAGCCACATCTATAGGTACTCTTAAGGATGCAGTTCATGGCCCCAATTGCGGTCATGGCTTCTTTAATCCATCTCTGCCACGATGCACCCCTCCTTGCATGAAATTCCCTCACCTGTAGGTGTATGGGGCCTAGCCCTGAGATGCAGTTTAACACCCATCCCTACCTCAGACGTACACTTAATACTTAGTAATACGGTAGGTAAGAAAAAAATTGCTAAATCATAAACACAGCAGCCCTGCGCTGCAGCAATGATTTGACCAAAGTCTGTCGGCCGGTATTTTTGCTGCAAACCCACTTAACGAGCATATGAGAGATCGGCAGCGAAATTAGACAAAAGTAGTGATTCTTCTAATAATCCACTAGTGTTCAATGTGCTGGTCTACATCAGTTGTTAAAATCCGAACTTCTTGCTCAAAACCAACCAAACAAGGACATAGGCATCTGTATAAAATCTAATAATAATAGTAAAACACTAGTATAGAAATCCATATGCATATGAAAATATCTTGTGTTATTCACACAATTTATCATCACTGGGTCGCTACTCCCGATAATTGTATAGAATAGGCACTTTTCTGAAAATAAAAGAAAAAATCACGGAGAGTGTTATATTTCCACTCTACTAATTACACAGAGCACGAATATACTAGGAGTGTTAACGTATTGCCAATGCAAACCACAAATACATGAGTGGGGAGGGCTATGAAGATCAGGAAAATTGTGGGGTAAAAAGGTGTGTAAAATACGTACTTTACCATTATTTCTGTATGTAACGTAAACTAACACAATGTTAAGTTAATTTTGGTCAGTTTAGGTTAGGTTGTGTTAGTTTAGGTAATGTAATGTTAGTTTAGGTACGATTATGTTAGTTTAGGTTAGCGTAGTTTAGGATAGTTTAGTTTAAGTTATGTTACCTAATGTACAGAAATATATATATATATATATGGAAATATAGCATAGAAATCTACATATTTCGTACATATGTAAATACATGCACACTATAAACCAATACTAAAATGTATGGAAAATATCAATGTTACAGTCATATTTCCATATATGAATACAATAGAAATACTACAGATAATACAACGCACCAGACGTATGTAAATGTACTCACCTAAGTAAGCAGTGTGTTCTCGGCCAATTCAACTATCGTCACCCATGATTGTCACATTACCTCAAAATGACCTACTAAAGACGCGAAAGGTACTGGACAACACAACATTTATTCTATAAACTGGCAAATGCACAGAACTACTCGTACCCATCATTCTTCAATCACAAGCTTTCACACAGTCGGTTTCGGATGTCGTAAACCACGTGCACATAATACTCCACGCACTGCGAATCACACAGTATGCCATATACCGGGCAACTAAATGCAGTACATGTGTATCCCGACAGTATACATAGCTATTCAACATGACGACCGACGTAAACAAAGTGGCCAAACTCCTCGTATTTTATATATTTTATTTACTATGTTCTACATATTTTACCATTATGACCTCATCAATCTAAAAACAGTGAGCTGTGCGCAACCCATTTATGTTATTTTTGTGGGTCTACTAAGTTCCCTTCAGAAAAGCCGCTTTTATATACAATTATTCTACTCTCTAAGTGCGGGGGAAGTACAAGACCTCGTGAGGGCTCTTGTCCTGCCATTTGTATATCAAGTCTCAAGTCCAGGTTGGGGACAGCTAGCCCATCGCTCCTTGCTGTCGATCAAATAGATATACTGTGGCAAGACCAGATGTATCTTTTGTTTTAAGGCCCCATGTGTGATGCCAGAGGACCTAGTACCCATAACTGTTTCCTCTCCTTCCCTGCCTTCGGGAAGAGAGGAGAAGAATGGTTCCTAAAACCCGGAATTTTGAAATGCGGGGCTTGTTGAGAACAACCGCGACACACACAGCACTTCGTTACTGTTTTAGTTTTGTTCAAGTCTAATCTAAGCCTAAAGATTGCAATTGTCTGGAATTAGATCAAGGAGGCAGAGCTTGCGGATAAGTTACTATTAAAATAATAAAATAATCTAGATTGTGGTTTCCCATCAAACTTGTAACTCNTTGCGGATAAGTTACTATTAAAATAATAAAATAATCTAGATTGTGGTTTCCCATCAAACTTGTAACTCTTTCGCCTACGTTGTTCACGTTTAATGATCGGTATTTATAAAGAATAGGGAATTTTCCGAGAAAAACAAAAGGAAAATAGAACCTGCAAATGGTGCCTTGTGTGTTTTTTTATTCTAGTGTCATGCTTAGGAAAGGACTAACTTTTCTGAAATAAATGACTGTTTTTGGACACGAATATGAGTTTTTAAAACATGTACTCACATGCAAAGTTTAAGTCTCTGAGCACTTGAAAAGAGGTCTACATGAGTCTGACTTTCTTTAGAAATTTTTTATTATTCTTACAACACTCTTTTGCATATGAAACTTTTTTATTGTCAGTGGAATTACCCCAAAAAAATTATACTATAAAACACGATGGAATGAAAATGTGCATAATATTTGTTGTATTTTTGCAACACTTCGTAGAGTGAAACAGGTTGAACTTAGTTTAGGTAAAATATACACAACATGAGATTTCCAGTTTATCGAATTGTATACTTTTAAGGCAAGAAACTTAGTCACTGCTCAATCATTACTTTTGTCTCTGTTACTGCTAACATTTGAATGAGTGATTATTTCTGTTCTTTGCGAGTAAATTCATAAGATATGTTCAACTAGGATGAGATGTAATTCGTTTGCATAAATGTCATGCCTGTTTTTTTGCATAAGATCATTTACTGAGCCTCCAAAGACTAAGATGCTAGTACCATCTGCCAATAAAATTGGAGTAGTGTCTGGAGTTAAGGCAAATGGGAGGTCATTTATATAACCTAATTTTGAGTCAAGTGGGACCCTATGCTTGGTTTTTCTTTGTTCAGAGTAGAATAAAGAAATTATTTTTTATCCGCATTTGTTATATCTGTTTGAAACTTTATTGTATGTACCTGAGACTCTATAAAACTATNAGAAATTATTTTTTATCCGCATTTGTTATATCTGTTTGAAACTTTATTGTATGTACCTGAGACTCTATAAAACTATTTTTTTTTTATAAGTATGTTGTGATTTACACAGTCCAATGCTTAAGTGATGTTGCAAAAGATTCCGTTGTATGGCATATTTTTAATCAATTTTGTTAAGAATGCAATTTATTNAATGCTTAAGTGATGTTGCAAAAGATTCCGTTGTATGGCATATTTTTAATCAATTTTGTTAAGAATGCAATTTATTAGTTTGAAGATTTCATCATTTGTTGCCCAGCTGAAAATTTTATAACATTTTGTGTTTCTCAAAAAGATGAAGCAGCCTACTGTAAATTATGTTTTTCAATTACTTCTAAAAAGGAGGTAAGAAGTGAGATAGGTCTATAATTGATTACTTCGGTCTTGTCACCTTTCTTAAACAATCGTGTTATCATAGCTCATTTGTGTCTGTCTGGAAACAATCCTGTATTGAAGATAGCAATACAAATATGGCTGAATAGAATACTAAATTCCAAAGCACATTGCTTTAATATCCTACAGCTAATGCCATCATATACACTTAATAATTTTGGTTGCAAAGGATTGATTGTTTTCTCCACTTCTTTTCGAGTTGTGAGTGTAGAAGATATAGCATGTTATTCACCGGATGTCAAGTACTCCTCCATTAGATATCTCATGCCAATGTCAAAAAGAGAAGACTTCGAAAAGAATAATGTGCCTACTGCCTACCTCTATGGAGACTTAGATAAGGGTGTTTACATCATCGTGCCATTAGAACTCACCACATTGAATAAAGGGAAAGTATGAAAATTGAAGAAAGCAGTGTATGGCATGAAGCAGACCGGGAGAAGTTAGAACAAGAAGATTGATGAAGTGTTGACGAAACAGTTTACCAAGTCAGATGCAGATTCTTGTGGTTACCACTTCAGGGATAGTGCCAGTTGACGTGAACCACTCGTTCACGACCTCCTTTGTGCACACTCTTACTGCCGCAGTCGNACTTCAGGGATAGTGCCAGTTGACGTGAACCACTCGTTCACGACCTCCTTTGTGCACACTCTTACTGCCGCAGTCGTTTCAACCGCACCAACTACACCCCACCTACTGGCTGGTAGACCAGAGGGAGAGTGAAAAGTGCTACAGTTCATTAGAGTTCATAATGTCAACAATGATAAAAAGACCGTCGTCGCATACATAGCCACAGCCAGGGATGTTTTCATAGTATACTTGGCAACACTGTGGCTAGTGTAAGGCGGACGCAATATTGTAGGTGCAATACAAACATTTATAAAATAATGTTATATCTTTTAAAAGTGTATTTATGTAAGAGTTATTATGTTTTCTTATGTTTAATTTAATTCATATAATTTTCCATCACATAATCATCTTTCAGTGTTATGTTGTGTTTCACATTTTCGCCGCTTGGCTTCGGCTTTCGTCACTGGTGGCGGAAGCCGACCCCAAGCTCGCCCCAGTTCATCTCAGCAACCGAACGTGACCAGCAGTGTAAGTCCTTCACTCCGCTAGGCCCTCAGTACCGACCTGTAAGCTAAAATCATTGTAACTGCAATAATATAATATTAATTACCAAAACATTTTGTATTCTATTTAACGTACTGAGGGGAGGGCCATCGTACTCTCGCTGGAGAGTTTTTAACGTAATCGCGTTTTCAACATAAAACCACTTGTTTTTCGCCGCATTAGAGCTGAGGCCATTATGCATATAATTCATTAATTTATTAATCTGTAAACGGACGATAAATAAACAACTCAACAAGTGAAATAGTGTTAAATCATTATGGTGCAACCTTATTAGCATCACCAGCCCTTTTAGTAATTTAGTTCAGGCGTACGAGACGGCTGACAGTTCGCCAACGTATGTANTTAGTTCAGGCGTACGAGACGGCTGACAGTTCGCCAACGTATGTAAAGAGTGCAACAGTAAGTACGCGACAACCAATCAAATAAATCATGGAAGGTTCACCAGGGTCCCTGGGCTGTCGACCGCACCACCCTCNGTAAGTACGCGACAACCAATCAAATAAATCATGGAAGGTTCACCAGGGTCCCTGGGCTGTCGACCGCACCACCCTCAATTCATTAGTTCACCAATGAGCTAGGGCGCCGTGCAAAAATTCAACATCCAACTCGCTCTGGTAACCTCACGACCACGTGATAATGTAATAGTTGGTGTTCTTTATGTTGATGAAATGTTACTTTTTTCAAATGATAAACAGCTTATAGAAAAAGTAAAGAACTGTTAAGAGCAATTTTAAAATGAAGGGCCTAGGTTCTATAAGTCAGTGTCTTGGGACGATCATCACCAGAGATGGACAGAAAGTAAAATTATGGATTTATCAAGAGGCTTACACCAAAAGGGTATTGTAAAAATTTGCCATGGGTGAGGTTACACCGGTATCAACTCTGACAGACCCTTGATTGGACTTTGATGATGTCTGTGAGCAAGACATTCAATAAATTAATGTTGCATATCAGGAGACCATTGCANCCCTTGATTGGACTTTGATGATGTCTGTGAGCAAGACATTCAATAAATTAATGTTGCATATCAGGAGACCATTGCATGCCTTATGTATAGCTCACAGTTAATAAGTCCCAACATTGCATTTGTAATCAGAGTTCTGAGCAGATTTATTCATGCACACAAGAATGAACATTGGCGAGCCGTCAAGAGAGTGTTGATGTACTTGAAGAGGACACAAAGTCACAAGTTAGAGTTTTCAAAGGACGGCAACAGTGACTTGGTGGCATTTTGTGATGCTGACTGGGGAAACAAAACCAATGATCAGCATTATGTAATAGGTTGTGTGTTCAAGTTTTATCAGATTCCGCAATATCATGTTTCAGCAAGAAACAGAAAACTGTAGCATTGTCCAAAACTGTAGCATTGTCCATTCGCGAAGCCGAATACATTACTTTATATTTCACTGGTCAAGAGATACTGTGCTTAAAACAATTAATATCTGAAATTGACCCTGACTGTGTAGGTAAATATTGCGACATATACTGTGATAATAAAGGTGAAATTCAATTGGCAACAAACATTCAGTAACTAATTCCAGATCAAAACACATACACATGAGGTACCATTTCCTCAGGAAGCACATTGAATCAGGAGTTACCAATGTTATGTTCTTGCCCTCAGAGGATATGTTAGCTGATGTATTAATAAAGCCCCTGAGTGCGGTCAAACATCGTGAATGTGTTGAACGTCTTGGACTTGTGAATTAACTTATACACTGTTGCACATGGACTCTTCGTAAAAATTTATGGAGTCATAAATTTATGGGATGGTGATAAGGATTTAAATTTATAAATCAAATTATAAAAGTATTCACTTGTGAGTAGGGAATCGATACATGATATATGCTATGTGTTTCCTTTTCATACTCCTTATATTTATGTTATCGTTGCTGTCAACATGTTTATGTGCTTTGGAGGCCAATTACATTTGATTATTCATTTTATTCGCTTTCTTATTCATCATACCACATAGAGCTCTTACACTCATAAATTGGTGGAAATTATTATGTTTTTTAAATATGTTAAAGTAAACCTAGCTTTAAAATGAGAAAAAAATTTGGCACTGCTTGTATTGGCCCTGGCCATTCAAACATAGTTCTGAGTGAAATGTCACCTCTACAAGATGCACTTACGGCATTTATATGTTTTGTGTGCCAGTTGTGCCATGGTATTACTAAAGTTTTGAAAAGTTCCATTTTTGAAAACTTTTACATGAAGGCTTGTCACAGTTACTTTTGAGGGGTATTTCTTGACACATCCAGATGGATTACCAAGTGATATATGAAACGTTCGGACATTTCCAACACTTGCACGGTTGGAGAAAATGGGCAAAGTTTTGTAATGTGTTTTAAAACACTCACATTTGCATAACACATTCGGAATGTCCTAAACTGTGATTCGTGCCATGTCCATCATCCCTTAGCCTGTTCTTCCCACTGCTACTGTGCTTCTACGACATGGCCTCCACTGAGGACTCACCACACCCCGAACAAGCAGGTGGCAGCCCCTTTCTAACTTCACAGCCAGCACGGTGGCATGGTGGGAGTTCACCTCCCTTCACCATCACAATAACCATTATACTCCCAAGACACCACATAATCAAGTAGCCATCCCGCCTACATGTCTACAAGGGGTAACATTTGAGGGCATGATGTTCCATACGTATGTCTACCTCCAGAAGAATTCCCCACTAATAACAAAGCCGGGGAAATGAATGCAGCAAGGAGTACATGACGGTTCATGAAATCAAGTTACCCCTTTTATGTCCAATTCATCCAATGTTCCCAATCCAGTGTGTGTTAAGTGCGATGTGTGAGTGGGCTGTGAGTGCAATAAAAAATCTAATATATATTGTGTTACTGCACCATAGTGCAAAACACCAGGGAATATAAAGTTAGCTTTGTTTTAAAACACATCGATCATAGCTACAAAACACCTGTGCTCGGGAGACTTGGGGGCGCCCACGACAAGCTACGCCTATACCACCTATAAAATCTCAAAACTAGGGGCGTGAATATTTCTGAAAGTCTTTTTAAATTGTATAGTGCTATTGTGCATAATGGGTTTTTAAGCAGCAGGAGTGTTTCGAGTTGACATTGTAATTGTAAGATGCAAGCACATGGTTCAAAGTAACCAATAAATTTGTGTGCATCCTAACAGCATGGAGTTATTATTTGATACATTGCAGATGGCCACAAGGTAAATTATTTTTCTCGATATTGTTTATCTTGTGTGATGTTTATTCTTTTTCTTGGCATGTCGGAAAACGAGATACGGGATTATATATATCTGTCAGTGGCTTGTTGGAAATGTGAATTTTTCTTATTCTTTATTTTTTGGTTGGTCAACATTTCTTATTTTAATGTAACCTTATTACTGGAGGCTGATATTTTTGTTTGAAATTAGCATATTAAGTTGTGAATAATAAATGCTGTTAGCAATGTTTCATAAGAACCTCCTGGTCGGAAGGGTAACACTACACATACATATAATTCTGGGTACAAAACTTTCAACACTTTACAAAAAAAAATCCATGGCTGTGGGGCCTCTACCGAGAAGAGTAGTAATTGTGTATCTTTCTAATATTTCTCCTTCATTATCCTCTTTTAGTCTGAATCCTGTTTTTGTTTTTGGCCGTGGGCTTTGTGTGTGCCACATTAAAAAAAAGTACGTTAAATGTATTTGATGGTTTTGTATGTATGTTTTGTTCAGTAGTAGTGAAANGTGTGCCACATTAAAAAAAAGTACGTTAAATGTATTTGATGGTTTTGTATGTATGTTTTGTTCAGTAGTAGTGAAAACTTTGTGGTGAAAATAAAATGGTAGTATATGATATCTTGGAATTTTGTATTCATTTATGAGTTAGCTGCTGCTAGAATGTACCGGGGAGAAGGCAGTCTCGTGTAGATTGTGGCTGGAACACAATATTTTGGTGACTTCGATGTGATTCGTGTTATTTATAGTCGATTAAAGTGAAAGTGCGACTAACATCGTAAGCAAACATGGAAGGTCTCGTAAAGCGACGGAATCTTGTCAGTATATCGTACACGAAAACATATAAAGCCATATGTCAGCAGGTAAGTGCACGAGAACATGACGAAGAGAAAATTAAGTTTTTGTTTGGTAGTCTAGAAAGACTGTCAGAAGAGATGTGATCACTGAACGAGCAAGTGCTTGACCTCAAATTACCAGAAGAAGACGAAGACGGTAAGCTTTATGATGCAGAGTATTCTGCCATTAAAGACTACAAAGACAAAATTGATAAAGCGTAAATAAAAGTGAAACCATTCTTCAACGAAAATGTGAAAAGTATTTTTGGCGTAAATGATGTGGGAAGTTCATGTGAGAAAGCTTTTAGGGCTTATAATTAACAATGTAACCTGCAGTTAAGGCAAAGTTGGCATGTCTCAGTTGCATGATCACCTTGAATATCATTTAATAGTCCTAGAATCACTAGGAATGACTCAGGAAAAGTATGCTGCCATGTTGTTCCCTCTTGTAGAGTAATGTATTCCATAAGAGATTCTGAAGGCTTGGCTGAGGTGCCCAACAAGCCGAACATCTGTTTGCCACAATGATGCAGGTGGTGATAACACATATAGTGGGAAGTTACAACGGTTGTTAACATTTCTGAGGAGTGAAGTGGAAGATGAGAGGATTTATCTGGCAAAAGCTGGTTTCAGAATTTCAGAAGATAAAGAAAACAAGATAAAGCAAAAATGGTCTTTAGAACATCGCGTACCTACTGTAAACAATTTGTTTTCTGGAGATAAATACATGTGAGAAGTCACATGGGCACAGATCCAAAGACTGTAGAACAAGTGTGAGATGTGCAATTTGTGGGAGACGACACAACATAGTGATGTTTACTGACTTACATGTTAATAAGGAGGGTAATGTTGTGGAAATGCCAAATGAAAAAACAGAAGAAGAGAACTATAGTGATTTGTCTAATCACAGCAGCTCTCACGAAGTATTGTTGCAGACTTTTCTTGTGAAACTTGAGGCAAATGGACAGAGCAGGACGACGAGAACTTTGAACGGCAGTGGTTCTCAGCGCACATATATTCTGAAGGGAACTGCTGTGGNGGACAGAGCAGGACGACGAGAACTTTGAACGGCAGTGGTTCTCAGCGCACATATATTCTGAAGGGAACTGCTGTGATGGTGGGTTGTTAGCCTGTTGGCTCTGAAACTTTGGTGCAAGTGCTGTTTGGGGATGCTAGGCCAAAAAGAGAAGAACATCAACCCTACAATGCAACACTTGTCAGTTTTGAAAGGGGGTAAGACACGCAACATTAGTGTGCTCGAGCAGCCTAAAATTTGTGGTTCAGTTCCCAGAATTAAGGGTGGACCTTTAGTGGCAGANCCCTTGATTGGACTTTGATGATGTCTGTGAGCAAGACATTCAATAAATTAATGTTGCATATCAGGAGACCATTGCCTGCCTTATGTATAGCTCACAGTTAATAAGTCCCAACATTGCATTTGCAATCAGAGTTCTGAGCAGATTTATTCATGCACACAAGAATGAACATTGGCGAGCCGTCAAGAGAGTGTTGAGGTACTTGAAGAGGACACAAAGTCACAAGTTAGAGTTTTCAAAGGACGGCAACAGTGACTTGGTGGCATTTTGTGATGCTGACTGGGGAAACAAAACCAATGATCAGCATTATGTAATAGGTTGTGTGTTCAAGTTTTATCAGATTCCGCAATATCATGTTTCAGCAAGAAACAGAAAACTGTAGCATTGTCCAAAACTGTAGCATTGTCCATTCGCGAAGCCGAATACATTACTTTATATTTCACTGGTCAAGAGATACTGTGCTTAAAACAATTAATATCTGAAATTGACCCTGACTGTGTAGGTAAATATTGCGACATATACTGTGATAACAAAGGTGAAATTCAATTGGCAACAAACATTCAGTAACTAATTCCAGATCAAAACACATACACATGAGGTATCATTTCCTCAGGAAGCACATTGAATCAGGAGTTCCAATGTTATGTTCTTGCCCTCAGAGGATATGTTAGCTGATGTATTAATAAAGCCCCTGAGTGCGGTCAAACATCGTGAATGTGTTGAACGTCTTGGACTTGTGAATTAACTTATACACTGTTGCACATGGACTCTTCGTAAAAATTTATGGAGTCATAAATTTATGGGATATATAAGGATAAGGATTTAAATTTATAAATCAAATTATAAAAGTATTCACTTGTGAGTAGGGAATCGATACATTATATATGCTATGTGTTTCCTTTTCATACTCCTTCTATTTATGTTATCGTTGCTGTCAACATGTTTATGTGCTTTGGAGGCCAATTACATTTGATTATTAATTTTATTCGCTTTCTTATTCATCATACCACATAGAGCTCTTACACTCATAAATTGGTGGAAATTATTATGTTTTTTAAATATGTTAAAGTAAACCTAGCTTTAAAATGAGAAAAAAATTTGGCACTGCTTGTATTGGCCCTGGCCATTCAAACATAGTTCTGAGTGAAATGTCACCTCTACAAGATGCACTTACGGCATTTATATGTTTTGTGTGCCAGTTGTGCCATGGTATTACTAAAGTTTTGAAAAGTTCCATTTTTGAAAACTTTTACATGAAGGCTTGTCACAGTTACTTTTGAGGGGTATTTCTTGACACATCCAGATGGATTACCAAGTGATATATGAAACGTTCGGACATTTCCAACACTTGCACGGTTGGAGAAAATGGGCAAAGTTTTGCAATGTGTTTTAAAACACTCACATTTGCATAACACATTCGGAATGTCATAAACTGTGATGCGTGCCATGTCCATCATCCCTTAGCCTGTTCTTCCCACTGCTACTGTGCTTCTACGACATGGCCTCCACTGGGGACTCACCACACCCCGAACAAGCAGGTGGCAGCCCCTTTCTAACTTCACAGCCAGCACGGTGGCATCTTGGGAGTTCACCTCCCTTCCCCATCACAATAACCGTTATACTCCCAAGACACCACATAATCAAGTAGCCATCCCGCCTACATGTCTACAAGGGATAACATTTGAGGGCATGATGTTCCATACGTATGTCTACCTCCAGAAGAATTCCCCACTAATAACAAAGCCGGGGAAATGAATGCAGCAAGGAGTACATGACGGTTCATGAAATCAAGTTACCCCTTTTGTGTCCAATTCATCCAATGTTCCCAATCCAGTGTGTGTTAAGTGCGATGTGTGAGTGGGCTGTAAGTGCAATAAAAAATCTAATATATATTGTGTTACTGCACCATAGTGCAAAACACCAGGGAATATAAAGTTAGCTTTGTTTTAAAACACATCGATCATAGCTACAAAACACCTGTGCTCGGGAGACTTGGGGGCGCCCACGACAAGCTACGCCTATACCACCTATAAAATCTCAAAACTAGGGGCGTGAATATTTCTGAAAGTCTTTTTAAATTGTATAGTGCTATTGTGCATAATGGGTTTTTAAGCAGCAGGAGTGTTTCGAGTTGACATTGTAATTGTAAGATGCGAGCACATGGTTCAAAGTAACCAATAAATTTGTGTGCATCCTAACAGCATGGAGTTATTATTTGATACATTGCAGATGGCCACAAGGTAAATTATTTTTCTCGATATTGTTTATCTTGTGTGATGTTTATTCTTTTTCTTGGCATGTCGGAAAACGAGATACGGGATTAGATATATCTGTCAGTGGCTTGTTGGAAATGTGAATTTTTCTCATTCTTTATTTTTTGGTTGGTCAACATTTCTTATTTTAATGTAACCTTATTACTGGAGGCTGATATTTTTGTTTGAAATTAGCATATTAAGTTGTGAATAATAAATGCTGTTAGCAATGTTTCATAAGAACCTCCTGGTCGGAAGGGTAACACTACACATACATATAATTCTGGGTACAAAACTTTCAACACTTTACAAAAAAAAATCCATGGCTGTGGGGCCTCTACCGAGAAGAGTAGTAATTGTGTATCTTTCTAATATTTCTCCTTCATTATCCTCTTTTTGTCTGAATCCTGTTTTTGTTTTTGGCAGTGGGCTTCGGGTGTGCCACATTAAAAAAAAGTACGTTAAATGTATTTGATGGTTTTGTATGTATGTTTTGTTCAGTAGTAGTGAAAACTTTGTGGTGAAAATAAAATGGTAGTATATGATATCTTGGAATTTTGTATTCATTTATGAGTTAGCTGCTGCTAGAATGTACCGGGGAGAAGGCAGTCTCGTGTAGATTGTGGCTGGAACCCAATATTTTGGTGACTTCGATGTGATTCGTGTTATTTATAGTCGATTAAAGTGAAAGTGCGACTAACATCGTAAGCAAACATGGAAGGTCTCGTAAAGCGACGGAATCTTGTCAGTATATCGTACACGAAAACATATAAAGCCATATGTCAGCAGGTAAGTGCACGAGAACATGACGAAGAGAAAATTAAGTTTTTGTTTGGTAGTCTAGAAAGACTGTCAGAAGAGATGTGATCACTGAACGAGCAAGTGCTTGACCTCAAATTACCAGAAGAAGACGAAGACGGTAAGCTTTATGATGCAGAGTATTCTGCCATTAAAGACTACAAAGACAAAATTGATAAAGCGTAAATAAAAGTGAAACCATTCTTCAACGAAAATGTGAAAAGTATTTTTGGCGTAAATGATGTGGGAAGTTCATGTGAGAAAGCTTTTAGGGCTTATAATTAACAATGTAACCTGCAGTTAAGGCAAAGTTGGCATGTCTCAGTTGCATGATCACCTTGAATATCATTTAATAGTCCTAGAATCACTAGGAATGACTCAGGAAAAGTATGCTGCCATGTTGTTCCCTCTTGTAGAGTAATGTATTCCATAAGAGATTCTGAAGGCTTGGCTGAGGTGCCCAACAAGCCGAACATCTGTTTGCCACAATGATGCAGGTGGTGATAACACATATAGTGGGAAGTTACAACGGTTGTTAACATTTCTGAGGAGTGAAGTGGAAGATGAGAGGATTTATCTGGCAAAAGCTGGTTTCAGAATTTCAGAAGATAAAGAAAACAAGATAAAGCAAAAATGGTCTTTAGAACATCGCGTACCTACTGTAAACAATTTGTTTTCTGGAGATAAATACATGTGAGAAGTCACATGGGCACAGATCCAAAGACTGTAGAACAAGTGTGAGATGTGCAATTTGTGGGAGACGACACAACATAGTGATGTTTACTGACTTACATGTTAATAAGGAGGGTAATGTTGTGGAAATGCCAAATGAAAAAACAGAAGAAGAGAACTATAGTGATTTGTCTAATCACAGCAGCTCTCACGAAGTATTGTTGCAGACTTTTCTTGTGAAACTTGAGGCAAATGGACAGAGCAGGACGACGAGAACTTTGAACGGCAGTGGTTCTCAGCGCACATATATTCTGAAGGGAACTGCTGTGGTGGTGGGTTGTTAGCCTGTTGGCTCTGAAACTTTGGTGCAAGTGCTGTTTGGGGATGCTAGGCCAAAAAGAGAAGAACATCAACCCTACAATGCAACACTTGTCAGTTTTGAAGGGGGGTAAGACACGCAACATTAGTGTGCTCGAGCAGCCTAAAATTTGTGGTTCAGTTCCCAGAATTAAGGGTGGACCTTTAGTGGCAGAAATGAAGAATAAGAGAATATGGCTAAGTGATTTTGGTGAAGGACAGCCTGTTGTTGAATTACTGATCGGTGCGGACAATGCAGGAAAATTGTTTACAGGAAAACCCCACCAACTGCAAGGCGAACACACATGGATGGAACATTTCTTGGATGGGTGATTATGAGTAGAGAGTATTATCAGAAAATAGTGGCAGTTGTACTACAGTGGTGACATCTCTACTTGTCAACAGAACGGTGGGGTTTGGACAGTATAGGTATCAAAGCCCTATGTGAGACGAAAACAAAGAAGGAAACCGACTATGCAGTGTTGGACTAATTAAAGAAAACTGTGACTATCAACAGTGATTGCAGATATGAAGTAGTTCTCCCATGGTCGGAGAATCGTGAATACCTCGGTGAGAACAAAGAAGTTGCAGAGAATAAGCTGGTGTCCACAACCTTAAAACACAAATTAGCATGTAGTTTTCTTGATTATAATGAAGTTATCAAAACCTGGATGGAGGAAGATCTCATTGTGGAGGTTCCAAAGGGTTAGCTTGGGTTCCTGGTTATTACTTACTGCATTGGGGAGATTTCAAGAACAGTTCTACTACAAAGGTCAGACATGTTTTTGATGCCTNCCTGGTTATTACTTACTGCATTGGGGAGATTTCAAGAACAGTTCTACTACAAAGGTCAGACATGTTTTTGATGCCTTGTGTAAAAGAATGTGGTCGATATCACTTATTGATTGTTTGGCAAAGGGTCCAAATTTGTTGGAATTAATTCCCTCTGTGCTAATGAGATTCCGACAGAAGAAAACAGGGGTAACAGCTGATATTAAGAAGTTTTTCTTACAAGTTGCGGTATTTAAAAGTGACTGCGATTGCCTGCGGTTTTTATGGTAGACAGATGATAATGGCAGGAAAATAAAAGTTTTTCGTCATTGTCATGTGGTGTTCTAAANCTGCGGTTTTTATGGTAGACAGATGATAATGGCAGGAAAATAAAAGTTTTTCGTCATTGTCATGTGGTGTTCTAAATGAACTGTAGTGCGTTTTTTTTTAGAACGGTGAATAACAATCACTTGGACAAGTACTGTCCTGAACTGGGGTTTACATTAGAGAAATTCAAAAAATCGTTTTATGGCGACAGTTGTGTAACATCAGTGGACAGTGGAGAGAAATAGAATAATTTTGTTGGTAAATTCTTCCAGTTGATGGAAATTGCCATGTTTGACTTGAAAGGATCGGAGCATACTGTGATACAGACAGACGAGGCGAGCAGTGAGACATCTATGGTGCTTGGACTGTTATGGAGCAGACAGAAGCATTTACTTTATTGCTGCGTGAGTGATATAGGTCTACCTGAGAGCATTGTAACCCGAAGAACTATTCTATCTATGGCAAATAAGGTATATGATACATTTGGTTTCTCCTGCCCAGTTACTTTACTTCCTAAACTTTGATTACAAAAGAGTTGAAAAAGCAAGGTAGGCTGGGACATGGAAATGCCTGAAGACCTGAAAATCATATTTCTGAAGTGGGAGAAAGACTTGCCGAAGCTATATAACGTGAAAATCCAAAGATGCGTTTCACTGCTAGACACAGAGGTGAAACACAGCATGCATACATTTTGTAATGCTAGTCAAGTGTCATTGGCAGCTGTGGTGTGCATGAAAAGCGATTATATGAAAAGCCTCTTCTATGTTCAACTGCTGCAAGCAAAGTCAAGAGTAGCTCCCGTAAAGCTAATTACTATTACTTGTTTATAACTGTTAGCCTGTTGTATTGGAGAACGACTTGTCCTGTTCATAAAGAAATGTTTGGATTTGTGTGATATGCCTGTGTATTTTTGGACAGATTCGTCGACTTCGCTTTACTGGATTACGAAAGATGGTCCATGGAGAACATTTGTCATCAATGGGGTTAGAGAACTACTAACAATAACCAATGTAGATGATTGGTGCCATACTGCAGGATATCTCAACCCAATTGATCTTCCCTCTCGAGGATATACAGTCGAAACACTTTTAGAGTCAAGATGTTGGGAGAGACCTGATTGGTTGAAGTTTACAAAAGAAAACTGGCTTAAGTGTGAGTGTGTCCCCAATGCTGAAAATCTGGTTGGTAAAAGAACTTGTCGGGTCCTATCATGTCTTGTAGCAGTAGAAGAATTATGTTACATGACCTACTTTTCTAGTTACAGAAGGATGGTAAGGTTAATAGCAAGAATTTTAAGGTTAAAGAGAAATACCGATTCCAAACCAGAAGAACAGCAGATGGGAGATTTTTGTCTGCATATGAAATACTAGATGCAGAAAAGACACTTGTGTAAGTTGTACAAACTGAAGTACTGGGGCAGAATAAATCAGCTGAACTAAAGACACAATGCGTTTTCGAAGATGGTGAAATCATATTGTGAGTTAAACCAAAATTACNAATAAATCAGCTGAACTAAAGACACAATGCGTTTTCGAAGATGGTGAAATCATATTGTGAGTTAAACCAAAATTAACCTTAAGAGAGAATGAAGAGGATTTCCTGTTTCCAATGATCCTGCCAAGTGACCACAAGTTAACCAGACTTCTGATTCCTGAAGAACACAAAAAAATGGAACATGCGTTCATGTCATTTTGTCGAAANACCACAAGTTAACCAGACTTCTGATTCCTGAAGAACACAAAAAAATGGAACATGCGTTCATGTCATTTTGTCGAAACTGCGAGAAAGATTATGGATCCTGAGACGAAGGCGGACCATTCGTAATGTTCTATCAAAGTGTGTGCAATTCGGAAAATATGAAACAAGAGATATTTCGTCTACCCCTGTGCCCTCGCCTGAGGATAGAGTGCAGGACGCATTAACGTTTGAAGTTATTGGTCTACATATAGCAAGACCACTGATTATCTGTGATGGATGCAAGGCATGGATCGTCCTATTTACATGTGCAGTTTACAAGACAGTGCACCTAGAATTAGTTATGTCTCTCAGTACAAAATGTTTTCTTATATGCCATCAAAGATTCATTGCTATTCATTGTAGACCAAAGATTGTGTGCAGCAATAATGNACAAAATGTTTTCTTATATGCCATCAAAGATTCATTGCTATTCATTGTAGACCAAAGATTGTGTGCAGCAATAATAAAACAAATTTTACAGGAACAGTTAAATTCTTCAATGCTCTCGACAGGAAAGTCATTGAAAAGGAAGCTACTGTGTTACAATTTCAAAGGTAATTTAAACCACCAACAACTGGTTGGTGGGGTGATTGAAGGGAACTCATAGTGCAAATGGTGAAGAAATTGTTATGATGCACATTAGGTTGAGTTATGAAGAAGTCTTGATTGTGTTATGTGATGATGAGACATCTATAAATTCTAGGCCTCTAACCTATGTGTCAGATGACCCAGAATATCTTATACCATTGACACCAGTGATGTTCATACAGGGCTTGCAAATGGTGAGAGTTACTGATCTGGACTGTTTAGATGAACTTAATCTATCCAAGATATATGGTTATTTGCAGCGCCTCCACTACAGTCTAAGGAAAAGATTCAGAGCAGATTATCATAGTCAACTTGTGCAATGCCCTGGGGTGTGAGGTTGCCACAGAAACATCAAGGAAGTTTATGTTATTATTGTCAGCAATGGTGGTAGGAGAAGAATGAACCGGCCCATGGCTAAGGTGATCAAGGCATTTACTGGGAAAGATGGCAAGGTGAGGATTGCGCATTTAAATACCACATCGGGCGAAATGGCGAGACCTGTGCAGTGACTTCATCCCTTGGAAGTGTCTGGTCCACTGGAGGCAACTGAAACATGTGAAGATCCTGTATCTATTCCTGCTCCTGTAAAAGTGGTGGTGGTCGTCAGTCAAGTGGCAGATTGGCGAAACTACACTCTAGGTTTTTTTATCTGACTGAAGACAGACTTCTGTATTCTATCTAATTGAATTCCATATGTCCTTTAGAGACATAAATTTGGTTATGTGTTTTGATTTATAGTGCCACAATCAAAAGGAGGGACGATGTTGGAAATGAGACATTTTCTTATCCTTATTCGTTATTTGTTGGTTGGTCAACATTTTTTAGTTGCATTTAACCTGTTTGCTGGAGGTTAATGTTTCTTGTTTGAGATGAACATATGTAGTTGTGAGAAAAAAAATGTTGGTAGCAATGTTATGTATCTTGAAAGAGTTTGAAGGATGTATGTTCTGTTCAGTAGTAGTGAACACGACGTGGTAAAAATAAAATGGTAAAATGTGCTGTCTGGAATTTTTGTAACAATTTATGAATGTGTATCCCTGTTAGCTGCTGCTGGATCATTCCAGGGAGGAGGCAAGGTCAGGTAGTTTCTGGCTGGACCCAACAGTGGCTGGGAAGAGAGGGCAATTTCTGGTTTTCTGTAATATTGGGGAAGCATAGAAACTTATGATTCGATCCACGACTGGACTATTTACTGGGAGCATCTGGGACAGTACTTTGCTTCAAACCAAGTGCACCAGGCGTGAAAAGTTTTGGAACTATTTACTGTTATTGGTAAGCCAGGATATAACATTTTGAGCGATTTATGTGATCCAGTGTTATTCAAGGACAAGAGCTACGAGGAAATCATTGCTATTTTGAAACGACAGTTTTCGTTGGCCATATCAATATTCTGTACATCCATGGAATTCTACAACCTGAATCAGTTGAGGAGCGAGGCCATTAATGCGTGGTTTACGACTCTTCAGAAGTGCAGCCATGTTGAGTTCGGAGAATTGTTGGATGACATTGTGTAAGATTGTTTTGTGGTAGGCATGCTTCCCAGTGCTATTGTCGACCGGCTATGAGAATAAGGCCTTACGAGGGGGGACCCAAAAAAAACTGGAATTTCGTCATAACGTCTTAATTTCTTAATATTTTTACACCAAATTTTGATCACCTTCAAAGTATTCTCCCTTGACCACAACGCACCTCTGCAAACNGATTGTTTTGTGGTAGGCATGCTTCCCAGTGCTATTGTCGACCGGCTATGAGAATAAGGCCTTACGAGGGGGGACGCAAAAAAAACTGGAATTTCGTCATAACGTCTTAATTTCTTAATATTTTTACACCAAATTTTGATCACCTTCAAAGTGTNTAATATTTTTACACCAAATTTTGATCACCTTCAAAGTATTCTCCCTTGACCACAACGCACCTCTGCAAACAATCCTTCCATTGTTCAAAACATTTTTTAAATTCACTTATCGGGATGTTGTTTAGGCCTTCCATCGATTTTTGTTTTACCTCCTCCACAGTGGCAAAATGCTTTCCTTTCATGTCCCTTTTGAGTCTGAGGAACAAAAAGAAATCACAGGGGGTTAGGTCCGGTGAGTAGGATACCGGGAGTGGAGGGGGTGGACAATTGGTGTCACACAGTTTTTGGTCAAAAACTGCTTTACGGAGAAAACGGTGTGGGCCGGCGCGTTGTCGTGATGGAAGAACCAGTCGCTTGTGCCCCAAAGATCTGCCCTTTCTTCCGGATACTCTCCCTCAATCTTTTCAAAACCTCCAAGTAGAACTTCTGGTTGACAGTTTGACCCGGGGGAACGAACTCCGCATGCACAACACCTCTGCAATCGAAGAAACAAATGAGCATTGTCTTAATGTTTGACTTCACTTGGTGAGCTTTTTTTGGGACGAGGAGAGCCAGGTGTCTTCCACTGGCTTGATTGCTGCTTTGTTTCGGTGTCGTATCCATAGCACCGCGATTCATCACCAGTAATCACCTTGGAAAAAAGTTCAGGGTCCTCTTTGAGCTGATTTTGAAGCTCAAAACATGCCTGAAGTCGACGCTCCCTTTGCTCGCCTGTGAGAAGGCGAGGGACAAATTTGGCTGCAACTCTTCTCATGTGCAAATCTTCGGATAAAATCCTCTGAATTGAACTCCATGATATTCCAGACATCTCACAGAGTTGATCAATGGTTCGGCGACGGTCTTCACGAACGAGAGCATTGATTTTGTCGACGTTTTCGTCACTTCTTGACGTTGAGGGGCGTCCTGAACGGGGTTGGTCTTCAATTGACATTTCTCCATTTTTAAAACGTGAAAACCACTCGTAGACGCTGGTTCTACTTAGGACAGCATCCCCATAAGCATTTTTAAGCATTACAATACTGTCCGTAGCCGATTTCCCCCGACAATCGGCCATCACGTTTTCTGCGAAATGGAAAAAGTTGTTTCACTAAAAAAATTCCCATGGGCGAACCGATGNCGACAATCGGCCATCACGTTTTCTGCGAAATGGAAAAAGTTGTTTCACTAAAAAAATTCCCATGGGCGAACCGATGCACTCACTGCGACAGACCTTCGCACACTAACTCAGGAGACGTATCCCTAACGGACACCTGGTCGAACAATGGGTACCCCCACTCTCCCTCCCCACCGCAGCCCAATTCCCGTTACTTTTGGGCCCCCCCTCGTACGAAGAGCATTGGTTATTTGCTCAACATCACAGAAAGGAAGAAAAGTGCAGTTCACGAGTCACCGAGCGCTACATGTGACGTCAACACCATGGGAACAAGAGAGTCATTTCTTCACGCCAGTAAGGTGCGGGCAGAGGCTGTTGGTAGCCCCGTGTACAGCTGTATGATTTCCAAGCAGAAGGCTTCCTGGGGGCAGCACAGAACTAGGGTGGAGCAGGGCTGTTTTGCCTGCAACGAGACTAACCATCATTTTAAAACCTGCAAGTATAAGAAGTTACAGTGTAATAGATGTCGAGGTGTTGGCCACATTGCCAAGGTATGCAGAAGCAAAGTGGTAACTAACTGTTTTTGAGGTTAAGAGAATATATGGTCATGAAATTGCAGGGCCAGCAGATCCCATTTTTCAAATGTGATCCCGATGGAACTTCATATAGGAGCAGCCATTTAATTATTACCATTTTCAAATTATAAAGATGATTTTAGTCATTGCAATCTGAAGCCGACCACAGGTAAACTGAAATTGTATGGTGGTGAGATTTTGAACCCAGTGGGTGCAATTAGTGTGAATGTGGGATGTAATGGTAACACCAGTAAGAGAAGATTGTTTGTTGCGGAAACTGAGGTTGCTCCTCTGTTAGGTAGGGACTTAACCGTAGATCTGAAGTTGGTTGAATGGTCTAGTTTCAACAAGGTTTAGTATGCCAATCGACACAGAGCAATTGAAGGAATTTAGCCAGTTATTTGATGATAAGCAGATCACTTACAAGTTTGGTAAGAAAGAATTAAAAGTGGGATCTGATGCAAAGCCAATTTTTGTCCAGCCAAATTCGGTTCCATTTGCTTTTCAGGAAAAGGTAGATCGAGAACTTGAGCAGTCAGAAACGAGAAGATATAATTAGCAAAGTGCACACTAGCGAATGGGGCACTTCTCTTGTGCCTGCTTATAAAGCGAATGGTAATAGTAGAGTGTATGCAGACTATAAGCTCAAAGTAAATTATTTTCTGAAAAAGGTGCATTACCCTAATCCTCGGATGGAGGAGCTGTTTGTGGCATTGCAGGGAGGTGAGTATTTTTCGAAAATAGACTTTTCCAATGCCTACAAACAATTGTGTCACTGACAAGACNAATTGTATGGTGGTGAGATTTTGAACCCAGTGGGTGCAATTAGTGTGAATGTGGGATGTAATGGTAACACC
Source organism: Clitarchus hookeri (assembly GCA_002778355.1). Taxonomy (NCBI): domain Eukaryota; kingdom Metazoa; phylum Arthropoda; class Insecta; order Phasmatodea; family Phasmatidae; genus Clitarchus; species Clitarchus hookeri. The sequence goes on from NQII01008283.1 coordinate 53,321, forward strand.
AGTATGAGAAGATTGTTTGTTGCGGAAACTGAGGTTGCTCCTCTGTTAGGTAGGCACTTAACCGTAGATCTGAAGTTGGTTGAATGGTCTAGTTTCAACAAGGTTTAGTATGCCAATCGACACAGAGCAATTGAAGGAATTTAGCCAGTTATTTGATGATAAGCAGATCACTTACAAGTTTGGTAAGAAAGAATTAAAAGTGGGATCTGATGCAAAGCCAATTTTTTTCCAGCCAAATTCGGTTCCATTTGCTTTTCAGGAAAAGGTAGATCGAGAACTTGAGCAGTATAAAGCGAATGGTAATAGTAGAGTGTATGCAGACTATAAGCTCAAAGTAAATTATTTTCTGAAAAAGGTGCATTACCCTAATCCTCGGATGGAGGAGCTGTTTGCGGCATTGCAGGGAGGTGAGTATTTTTCGAAAATAGACTTTTCCAATGCCTACAAACAATTGTGTCACTGACAAGACNGGCATTGCAGGGAGGTGAGTATTTTTCGAAAATAGACTTTTCCAATGCCTACAAACAATTGTGTCACTGACAAGACTTGTAAGCTGTTAGCTTGGAACACGCACAAGGGTATTTATATCGTGTATAGATTGTCTTTTGGATTGAAACCTGCTTGTGCCATATTTCAGAGAGTCTTTGAGAAGGTGCTGTTAGGTTGTAAGGGTGCTGTTTCTTTCATTGATGACACTGTCGTCATAGGTGCTACAGAGTGAGAAAATTTGGACAACTTGAGACAAGTATTTCTGAAGTTGAAGGAGGCAGTGTTCAAGCTGAATCATGATAATTGTAAGTTCTTTAATGCGGAGGTAAAGTATTTGGGCCATAACATTGACAGAAAGGACATCCGAAAGAACACCGACAAAATCAGGGCTTTTGGTGAAGCACCCCACCCTCTTGATGTATAAACAGTAAAAGCATTTTTGGGCACAGTGAATAAGTACCAGAAGTTTATACACAACTTGTCAACAATCCTATGTCGATTGTACGATTTGTTAAAAAAAAAACGAATATTTTGTAATGCCTAAGGCTGCTGTTCTATCTCCCCAGGTGTTAGTCCATTTTGAGGTGGACATGCCAGTTACGTTGACCTGTAACACATCTGCGAAGGGAATCAAAGCAGTTTTGTCACATGTTTTTCCTGGTGGTAGGAAACATCAATTTGCTTTGCTTCTAGGATTTTGTATAAGACTGTGATCCAGAAGGAAGCTGTAGCTTTATATTGGGGAATTAAAGAAAAATTGTTCAACATTTGTAGGGGAGGCATTTTATTTTGGTATCAGATCACATACCATTGTTAGCACACTTTGAGGGGAAATAATGGAATCCTGGCGATGGCTGCAAGAAGGCTTCAAAGATGGGTTTTATTCTTGACAGGGTTTGATTACATCTTCAATCATGTGAAAGGGAAATGTAATGTTNAAGAAGGCTTCAAAGATGGGTTTTATTCTTGACAGGGTTTGATTACATCTTCAATCATGTGAAAGGGAAATGTAATGTTGCAGATTGCCTGTCAACATTGCCGTTGGGGGATAAAGTTGAGGTTAACCATTGCAATTGATTCAAATACTGCGAGGGGTGCGACTGTAGCAGACACGAACGTACACAAGATGGTGAGGTATGTACGAATGGGTGGCCTCATACAGTGTCAGATGCAAGGGTAGATCACCCCAAGGTGGGTGAGGCGAAGTGTCCAGAGATTAAAGAGGTTTTTGAGAGATGCACTTGGATTATTTAGGATCGATAAAGAGTACACATTTTTGATTATTACAGATTAATTTTCAAAATAGGTGGAATTATTTCCGATTAGTCCCTTAACTATGGACGCATGTATTGGTTAGCTTAGGGAGACCTTTTCCAGTTGGTGGGAGTTTTTGCAAGTTCATTGGTATCGAGCACTTGACGCCACCCCCATACCACCCTGCAATTAATCGGGCGGCAGAAAAAGTGGTAAAAACATTTAAGGTGTGATTGTCAAAATTACTGCAAGTTGGTATGGGTGCATGATTACAGGTCCTCTTGTAAGTAGTGGAAAAGAGGGAGAGTACAACAGGTCACTGGTAACATAATCCTATTCGTTAAATTACACGATATGGGGCTCGTGTGGAAGAGGCATTACAACTAAACCAATAAAGCAGGGAAGGATTGTGGTAGGTCTACTCATACCGCAGATACAGATGGGGAAGGAACTGTGGAGTAGTAGCCAATTAGATAACCCTCCCATAGAACTATAAAGCTTCCAATTAGGCTTAACCTATAAGGATCTGTATTTCTGTTTAGAATGTAACAGAGAGTAAAATTGGAATGTGTCGTTTGTTTTGCTAAGAATGGTCCTCCAGCTTGAGGNTATTCGTTAAATTACACGATATGGGGCTCGTGTGGAAGAGGCATTACAACTAAACCAATAAAGCAGGGAAGGATTCTGGTAGGTCTACTCATACCGCAGATACAGATGGGGAAGGAACTGTGGAGTAGTAGCCAATTAGATAACCCTCCCATAGAACTATAAAGCTTCCAATTAGGCTTAACCTATAAGGATCTGAAATTCTGTTTAGAATGTAACAGAGAGTAAAATTGGAATGTGTCGTTTGTTTTGCTAAGAATGGTCCTCCAGCTTGAGGNTTCTGTTTAGAATGTAACAGAGAGTAAAATTGGAATGTGTCGTTTGTTTTGCTAAGAATGGTCCTCCAGCTTGAGGGGAAGTGCTGGATTTTATCAAGTTGGCACAGTATCGGATGTGTATGCTGAGTATGTGTATGCAAAGTATATAACCTTGACCGGTGACCAGCCGATACAGTGCCAGCTGTTTCAGTAGCGGACTTTGAAAGCAACATACCGCCAAAACACCAGACATATTTCAGAGGCTCCTTAATGAGCACTAAGTCATGTTTGCAAAACACTACGCCCTTTGTGGAATCACAGTAGCTGAGCATGGCATACCGCTAGTTCAATACAGGCCTATATTCACTCCACCCCGCAGTTATTTACAGTACAAACAGAAAATTATTAATTAGCAAATTCTAGAAATGTTTTATGGTGTTATTGAACCAACAAATAGCGACTTCAATTCCGCTATTATAATGGCACATAAATAAGATGACATTGGGAGGTTTTGTGTAGATTTTCGGTGGCCAGAGAACTAAGTGACATGTAGTGGGTTATCACCATACATCAGCATCAAAGATGGTCTCAGTTTGTTAGGGCAAGTCAAGGCCATGAATTCCCTTTACCTAAAGAGTTNCCATACATCAGCATCAAAGATGGTCTCAGTTTGTTAGGGCAAGTCAAGGCCATGAATTCCCTTTACCTAAAGAGTGCTATTGGCAACTGCCCATCAAGCTCAAAGACAGTGGCAATACACCTTTCACGACCCAAATCAACAGGCGTTTTCAGTTCTGTGCCAAGCTATTCGGACTAAAGTTACACAGGCCACCTTCCAGGCGATGATTGTCAGAGTGTTGGATGGCCTCATCGGCGAATTCACACTCGCTTCCCTTGATGACATGGTGATATGGTCGGCAAGTTGGGAGGAGAACTTACACCACCTGTCACTTGTTCTACAGAGGTTGGCCATCAATGGCCTCATGTGCGACACTGCCAAATTCCACTTTGAAAAGACCAACATCGACTTCCCGGAGCAATGACGTTCACAAGGAAAGCAACAAACCGAACTCTGATCGACTGTTCCTAAATGACGAGTACTCACCACAATGTACGTGTATGCCGATCAGGAAGTTCATTGGGCTAATAAACTGGATCCAGGAGCACATCCAGGCTATGGCCATCATCACAGCACGACTCACTGACCTGAAGTAAATGCAGTGGCGGTTTCAATGGGAAAGCCCCGCCGACGATACCTTCCAGCATATGAAGACATGTTTCTGAGTCTTCCAGACCTTGGCGAGGTACGATGTCATAAAAACTTCTACCTGCAGACCGATGCCAGCCAAGAAGGAATCGGTGAAGTGCTCTACCTGTGTGGTGACAATGGCGAACTTCACGTCCTCGACTTCGCTAGTGCCAAGTTCTAATCAAATGAGCGAAGGTACCATGTCAACGAACACGAATACTTGGCCGTGGTATGTTCCATCAATAAGTACCAAGCATATTTTGAGTACCAGTGCTTCACACTTCGCACCAACAACAACGGCTTAGTCTGTCTCCACACAATGTGTGAAGCATGCAGCAAGCTGACCTAGAGTGCATCGCTTCTTCAAGCTTACGACATCGTCGTGGAGCAAGTCCCGGGCAGCGAAAACCAGCTAGCTAATGCACTGTACAGGTCTCCATGTGCCAATGTCGTGGTGCAGGATGAGACAGAGTGGTAGGAGATATTGCCACCAACAATGCGACAACCACTGAGTGTGATAAGCCTTCCCCAGATCAATGCCAGAAACAATGACCTTACTATATGCAATCCATACCGAGATATGGTGAAAATGCATATCGATTATGCACTCACTCGTGAACTGAAAGATCATTGCGCCCAGCAGGCAGTTGAGTGAGTGTTGGTGCATAATATATAGCAGTTTAGAATCATTTTCACCCATTTACCATGATGTCCAGAGACNCACCAACAATGCGACAACCACTGAGTGTGATAAGCCTTCCCCAGATCAATGCCAGAAACAATGACCTTACTATATGCAATCCATACCGAGATATGGTGAAAATGCATCTCGATTATGCACTCACTCGTGAACTGAAAGATCATTGCGCCCAGCAGGCAGTTGAGTGAGTGTTGGTGCATAATATATAGCAGTTTAGAATCATTTTCACCCATTTACCATGATGTCCAGAGACGGTTTGTCCCTCCCCCCGCCTACCCAGGGCCACCAGTGTTAGAGAGCAAGCCCTGAGACATTAACACAATAGCAATGTAGCAGGACACCAGGGAATGGAGCAAACAAATCACAATCTGCGTGAACATTTCTTTTGGCTCCGACTAAACAGGAACGCACGCAAGTTTGTGCCAAGGTGAGTTAAGTACGATCAATTCATAGCATGGTCAGATAACAGGGTACAAAAACAGCATCCCGGATTACCCACTAAGCTCTTCCAGATGGTGTGCCTCGACCTAATGGGTTACCCAAGGTCCTCAGTGATGGGGCAGAGGGGGGGGGGGATTCATTGTGGTTTTCAACAGTAACTCTCGAGGTGAGTCGAGGCATATCCTGTCAATAGAGCACGAGCCATGAGTGTTGCCATGTCATGAAAACCAACTTATTTGCCAGGTGGTGAGATCTGCAGAACATAATTACTGTTTACGCCACACAATTCACCCGCAGAAAGTGGTGAGAATTGTGTACCCACTGCGGAGTGCGACACCTTAAGATGCCAATCTACCACCCATATGCCAACTCCATGGAGTGCCACAACTAGGAGCTCAAAACCCAGTTGCGGCTCTTTGTAGGCGACCAGCACACCACCTGGTCCGACCATCTACACGTCGCCCTCCATCGGAACATCAAGGAAGGACTGTCACATCTCCTGCCAATGTCCTGCTGGGCCACATCCTTATCCTGCCTATTACTTTTGACTGCTCGTGGACAGAAGAAAGTGGTGACACAGTCAGTAGTGATGTTAAACGTGAATGGAGTCGGAGGTAGCACAAAAATATACCCACTCACCAGCGAGGCTACATTGTGTGGTTGCTGACCTCCACAATGCAACCACTACCTCGAATACGACCCGGTCATCATGTCCACGTCCATGCGCACCCGAAGTCCACAGCCATCAGAGTCTTCTGCACAGGTTTTGCAGCGAAGTGTAGCGGGATACACGAGATCGCACGATCCATCGTACCCACCACCTACCTGGTATTGCTCAGCAGAACGACTGTCAAGGTGCACCAGGATGACCTGTGTCTAATGCCAGGTGGCATCAACAAATACACTGCACCAGTTCCCCAGGTGCCCCATGATGGTGATCCCGATGCCATGGACTGCCGACCACCCCATGCAAGAGGAATATGTGTCAGCACCTTCCTCGGAGGAGCATATACAAGGTCCAGCAAGTTTAACGACGCCCGGTGTCAAACCTCCCCTCAGGGATCACCGAGGCGAGAGCCCCATCATCGCGGACACCACGGCAACATCTGGCATCGCCGTTCCCATGTCAACACAATCCCAAGCATACCACCAGCCCAAGCAAGATGAGGCAGCACCATGGTCTACCTGCATGACAATGTCTGGCATCGCAGCACCCAACTCTAGGGAGGCCTCCGCCCCTCTCACTTCGACCACTACAGGTGATATCATGTGACCTCCTTCTGCACTGTCGGTGGTGTTAGGACCACTACCGAAGGTGTACACAGCTGGTAAGGGGGTGAAGAACCGAGGCAGTACAACAGCAGGAACGTGGCCACCAGCTAAGGAGTCACCACCAGTAGATCAAACCCCCTTGGTCCTTCTCTAACTGTTTCGCTACAAGAGGCAGTGGGGTCGGCTGAGCAGCAGCAACAGCAGGAGCAGTGATTGCGGTAGCAAAATCAGTAAAGCACTCAATATGTCTTCCCCCCATCCTTATGTCATAATGTCAGCAGTGCAGGTAAGCCTGAGCTGTGGTGATGTCAACTTGTCCCACTCCAAATCAGGCTGTCCATGTCCACACCAGCAGCCGCACCAGCACCATCTAGGCCATCCAAGGCCTCAATGTCATTGAGGTCAGTTAATTAAAGTACATCGCAGAGTAGAGCGAGGTCTCGGCATAGACTCTGCTTGCCCGCGCCATCTCCGGTAATCTGATTACATTGGTCTTAGGTGCTGCAATTGGTTAACTTTGTTAGGAATACTTTNTCTTAGGTGCTGCAATTGGTTAACTTTGTTAGGAATACTTTGTTCTGAACACTTAACTTCAATAGGTTAACGCAATTTACTGGAATTTCTATTTAGTTTACCAGCAGTCTTCCCCATGTTCGCAGCACCCCTCATTCAGCTCAATTTACCGATCCCAGAGGTTTAATTACTATTGTAAGTGTTCGCCACATGCCTGGCCTTTTGTACAGTAACGGACGCAGGCAGGCGTTGTTAGTCATGTCCGCTTTAATTTGTATTGTATACTCGTAACTGTCCCTATTCAGGAAGTCATCGAGGCCTCAAAGAGGTATCCTTCATTTATAAGGTAAAAGGCAATACTAAGGCTTGCTGGGGAGCCTTAATACCCTGGTTATATATCACGATACCCTGTAAATGTATACTATGTGGTCGTTCGGCCCACGATCCTGATAACTGTGATTTCATGCTCACCCAGTAAGCTGGCCCCTATTCTAGTCTAAATAGGAATATGGTGTAATATTTTGACTTTTTATTAAAATAGTCGCTGGACGATTATCACTATACCCGACCGTTCAGGTTACTTAAAATGGCTTGCCCAACTATATGCGGCAAAAATAAATTGTAAAAAACACATGTTTGCAAATCCAGATAAAAAAGGAGAAAAAAGAACAGTCAGAGTTAAAATTCTCCATTTGTGCTGCTTGACCACGCAATGCATGCCATCATTTTGTGACGAAGGTCAGGCCCACACATGACAATAGAGTTTGGTGTCATAGCCGACTGGTCATCAAGCACACACAATTTCGGACAATTAAGCCGCTGCAAACAATTGGATCGGGGAATACTCTCCACGTGCACGAGGAGCTTGCGAACGGTAATGGCAGATGCCTTCCGGGAAGATGGTCCACAATGACAACTAATGATCAGGCTACCGCATCGCGTCGTCCGCGTGTTCTATGTACAACTGTGTTGTGTGATATATAAAAGACTTTTCAGGAATGGAATACAATCCAACTGTACCATTCACCTGTCGGAAGTCTGATCAGTGCGGAAAACCCTGAAAACTCGACCCCTTCGAAAAATAGATCATACTGGCAGGTATATACGATCGAATTCAATGCATACTTCCTGTCTCCACTCGCTTCCATAGCGNACAATTAAGCCGCTGCAAACAATTGGATCGGGGAATACTCTCCACGTGCACGAGGAGCTTGCGAACGGTAATGGCCGATGCCTTCCGGGAAGATGGTCCACAATGACAACTAAGGATCAGGCTACCGCATCGCGTCGTCCGCGTGTTCTATGTACAACTGTGTTGTGTGATATATAAAAGACTTTTCAGGAATGGAATACAATCCAACTGTACCATTCACCTGTCGGAAGTCTGATCAGTGCGGAAAACCCTGAAAACTCGACCCCTTTGAAAAATAGATCATACTGGCAGGTATATACGATCGAATTCAATGCATACTTCCTGTCTCCACTCGCTTCCATAGCGGTCGCCTACCGCTGCGCCCGATCCCCGTGTGCGGTGGTTGGCACAAACTCCGTGTGCTGTGCTACATGCCAACACGTAATACATACGAGTTTCTTACATCACACAGAATGAATTACCCCGCGGCACCATTAGTTCCAGTGCCTACAGTGCACAGAACAGTGGACAACATGTCAGCCAGAACTCCCAGAGCACGACCTTCAGCCTGGAAAGNCCAGTGCCTACAGTGCACAGAACAGTGGACAACATGTCAGCCAGAACTCCCAGAGCACGACCTTCAGCCTGGAAAGGGGAGTACCCAAACAACAATAATGTCGAGCACGATATTGTGTGAACACCGAAAAGACGTGCATAAACAGCCANAAAGGGGAGTACCCAAACAACAATAATGTCGAGCACGATATTGTGTGAACACCGAAAAGACGTGCATAAACAGCCAATAGTGTAACACGAGTATTCACCCCACATATGCATCGGCGAGGAATGTCAGGCGGCCCGCGAGGGAACATTTAAGTGTAAATAGTTTCTACAAAAGTACGCAGCCCAATACAGATTACATAACCAACAAACCCAGCGAATGGAACTCGTGCCACCCATGCCCACATGGCAGGGAATGATAGGAACTGGCGGGACATAGTTCAAAACACCGAGACCATCAGGCCCCGATCACAGGACAAATCTAACCAGGCGGATTTACATGACACCCGCCAAATTTCAGACTCTCCCAAACTTTTCCGCCCGGACAGCTGAGGACGCATGCAAGTGCCTCAAAGAGTACATTACCCGATTACAACAGTACGGGGTTAGCGAAGAAGAGTGGGCGAGTGCCATCAGGAACCAAATACTCACGGAAGAGAAATCATGGTGGGGGTCAGCCACAGACTGAGACATAACCTGGGGACAACTCCTACACAAATTTACAGCCAGATACGCAAAAACATATACCATATTAAATCAAGTCGCCCTGTTTACAGAAGAACAAGGCTCCACCGAAGACCTGGACATATTCATAATCTGAAAGATAAATCTAGGCGATAGACATTATCCACATCTCTTNAAGGCTCCACCGAAGACCTGGACATATTCATAATCTGAAAGATAAATCTAGGCGATAGACATTATCCACATCTCTTGGAGGAAGACATGTTCGAAACGATAGTGGAATCTGCGAGACACCAAGAAAAGCCGTGAGTGTAGAACGAGACACAGAGAAGCACAGGGAGGCATATTTTAATGCTTGCAGTAAAGGCGGGTGGACAGATGCGCGGATCAATACTGTGGACATTCGGACACCCCAAGGGAAGAGTGGCATAAGGGAAAATCCCAAAATTCGAAACGTCAATAGTGGGAAGTGCCCACTAAACCTGCCTCGCTGCCACATATGTAAGAACGAACAATACCACTGGCACAAAATGTGGCCGAACTGTGCGAGTGAACCGCAGGGAAACGACAAAACGGAGTAGGGAATTTTGGTGCCTCCCTCTCCACCATTGTCACGACCGGAACTCCCGAAACTGCAAATAACAAACAGATACACCATTACTTAGACCAGGTTAGCTCCACTAGTGATCAGATGATCAGAATACCCATATGTTTGGATGAGTGAAATATTGTCGCCTTAATCAATATGGTAGCATCGCATAAGTTCGTCCGGGCGCAGTTAATAGGTCTCCAGCTGTACACCAGGGGCAAACAAATTGTACAATTGCCCACATTGAAAGGGACCTGCAAATATTTGGTTGAAGTCCAAGGGGAAATAAATATTCGTGGCTGTTCTATGGACATCATACCCTTGTCTCCGACGAGATACGAGAGGATCTGATTCTAGGGGTGCTGTGGCTTAGACNCTGTTCTATGGACATCATACCCTTGTCTCCGACGAGATACGAGAGGATCTGATTCTAGGGGTGCTGTGGCTTAGACAACACAATGCCATTATTGAAATCACCATGGACCCAATTCACTTAGGTTTGACCGAACTGCGAACGATGTNCTTAGACAACACAATGCCATTATTGAAATCACCATGGACCCAATTCACTTAGGTTTGACCGAACTGCGAACGATGTACAACCTAGGGCATCGCAGAGAAAACAGCAAACAATATGCCCAACTAGACATGTTTGACCACCCCGTAACCGCAGAACATAGGGACGCGACCCAGTGAGTACTGACCAAACGAAAGGACGTATTTGGCATTGGAAGACCCCCCTAATTAACGAGCATGGCAGAATACGCGATACCACTTATTAAAGTTGAATGCCTTTGGTCTGCCCCTTGTGATTATGATCATTATGACCTGAGGATCATTAATCAACAAATCGATTAAATGATTAAAGATGGGGTAATAGAACCCTTGGAAAGCAATTACAACTCNTGAGGATCATTAATCAACAAATCGATTAAATGATTAAAGATGGGGTAATAGAACCCTTGGAAAGCAATTACAACTCAGCTCTCACTCTGGCCCTTAAGAAAGACGTNCTGAGGATCATTAATCAACAAATCGATTAAATGATTAAAGATGGGGTAATAGAACCCTTGGAAAGCAATTACAACTGAGCTCTCACTCTGGCCCTTAAGAAAGACTTAAGCTTGAAATTTTGCATGAACATCCGTCCTCTCAACCAAGTGACCGAAAGTGCGGCCCCACCCTTAAACAGTGTAAACTCTGCACTAAACATGTTAGGGGATGCCAAGATGTTATCTTCCTTAGACCTTAGAAGCAGTTATTGGCAAGTACCACTACGACCTGAAGACCATCACAAGACCGCATTCACGGCCCCCGATGACCATCGTTTTAAATTTTGCACCATGCCCTTTCGACTGAAATGCGTCCTCTCCACCTTCCAGAACACGATGGTCCGCATCCTGGATGGGCTTATAGGGGATTGTATGATCGCATACCTAGACGAAGTTGTAATCTGGTCAAAAACATGGGAAGAACACCTACAATCTATCCCTGGTCATGGAGCGACTGGCTATAAATGGGTTAACATGTGCCAATGGAAAATTTCACATAGGGAAAACATGTCTTTAATACCTGGGCCACATGGTCGATGCTGAGGGTATCCATCCCAACCACGAACAATTGAGGCTNGGAAAACATGTCTTTAATACCTGGGCCACATGGTCGATGCTGAGGGTATCCATCCCAACCACGAACAATTGAGGCTAATTTATGACTATCTCACACCCAACAAGCCCAAATGCCTGTGTGTGACCAACTGTACCATTTAGACTTCCAGAGGCATTTTTTATCTGCAATCAGATGACAGTCAAGAGGGGCTTGGCGCCATTCTATTTCAATACAATGATGATGGTGAATGCAGAGTCATAGGCTACAGTAGCATGAAGTTTGCCCCTCACCAATGCAACTATGACATGAACAAGAGGGAATTCTTGGGTATCGTATAGGCACTAAAACACTACTGCTAACACCTAAAGTACCAACGATTCACATTGAGGACTGACAATCGGTGTTTAATTTGGCTGCATAACATTCGCACTGTCCACAGCAAACTCACACGNGATTCACATTGAGGACTGACAATCGGTGTTTAATTTGGCTGCATAACATTCGCACTGTCCACAGCAAACTCACACGGTGGTCCATGTTATTACAGGCCTATGATTTCGTAGCGGAACACGTTCCGAGCGAAGAAAACAAACTAGCCAATGCGCTTTCCCGTGCGTCCTGTACAACCGAAATTTCACGTGATGAAGACGAGAGGGAAATCCCCCCTCCCCCTCCAGGCAATACAGTCCGCTNTCCTGTACAACCGAAATTTCACGTGATGAAGACGAGAGGGAAATCCCCCCTCCCCCTCCAGGCAATACAGTCCGCTTGTTGTCTGGCTACAGCACATCACAGTAGGCACGAGTGATGCCACCCAAGACCTAATAAGTGATGCGGTATATGAACGAGTACTCGCCAGACAACAGCAGTACGCATATGTCGCAGATTGCCGGGCGCAATGTGCCAGAGAACAGCTACAAACTGGCACGCGGTCGATAATTTCCTGGAGACCCAGCCTGCAGGGTAGAGGGTAACTGGAGAATGTATNCAGCTACAAACTGGCACGCGGTCGATAATTTCCTGGAGACCCAGCCTGCAGGGTAGAGGGTAACTGGAGAATGTACGTCTTGGAGGAGGGACGAACGTTTTACCTGGAACACTCGCACGCCAGCTGCCTGGCAGGGACATCCAGGAGCTGCGCAAACCATGCAGAACATACTAACCCACTATTTATGGCCAGGGCTCACCTGACAAGTGTGGGATTTTGTACTGTCTGNCAGCTGCAAACTGGCACGCGGTCGATAATTTCCTGGAGACCCAGCCTGCAGGGTAGAGGGTAACTGGAGAATGTATGTCTTGGAGGAGGGACGAACGTTTTTCCTGGAACACTCGCACGCCAGCTGCCTGGCAGGGACATCCAGGAGCTGCACAAACCATGCAGAACATACTAACCCACTATTTATGGCCAGGGCTCACCTGACAAGTGTGGGATTTTGTACTGTCTGNCAAACCATGCAGAACATACTAACCCACTATTTATGGCCAGGGCTCACCTGACAAGTGTGGGATTTTGTACTGTCTGCGAAACATGTAACGGCCTGAAAACATGCTGTGACGATGGCATTAATGTACAGCAACCCTGCGTACCAGAGAAAACCTTCGAGACAATCGCCTTGGACCTGATGGGACCATATCCATGCGCCCCAAATGGGAAGAGATTTTTAATGGTGGTGACGGATTTGTGCACCAGGTGGAGCGAGGCTTATCCACTTCGGAGTTCGCACCTCAAAAACATAGCAGAATGATTTATTGGCCTGCTGGGGTTACCCAAAGGTAATCATCTCCAACAATGGACCGTAGTTCTGGGGAAAGTGATGGCTGGAACTCTGCAACAATTGGCGGGCAGTACACCACACAATGGCGATGNTGGACCGTAGTTCTGGGGAAAGTGATGGCTGGAACTCTGCAACAATTGGCGGGCAGTACACCACACAATGGCGATTCACCACGCCCACGCGAATCCCACAGAACGTAGGAACCAAGAGTTCAATGTACCATTTCAGCTTCACATGGGGGATGACCACACTACCTTGGCCACCCATGACCTATAGATACTGTTCTGCCTGTGAAGCTGATAGAACGAAACCACGGACCACTCGCCCGCAGAATTACCATACGGATATGGTCTGGCATGAGCTGGGGAGTATGCATACCCACAACCGACCATGATCACAGGACCCTCTGAAATGGAGACATGAGAATGATACCGCTGGCAAATGTTCGAATGAGCCAGGGAATTATAGGAATGATACGCCCAACTGTGGCTGTTAGAAACCACACGGCCCCTGAAAGAACTGCAAATTGCACAACATGTCTACGTGTGAGAATACCAGCAGTCGTCCGCCTGCGCCAATTTCTGTGCAGTGTTCGGCCACGCTGGAGTGGACCAACACAGTGGTATGGAGGTTGGCTAAGACCGTCTAAATTATCCAGATGGGTTCGCGAAGGCAAGATAAATTCCATTGTGATGACATATGCGCCACATCAGAGGCACCGACACCGGGGGCCGTGGCTCCCCGAGGTAACACCAGTCAGAGGCAACCAAATGAAATAGTCCCGGCCGACACAGGATGGCAACAACTGGCATCAGGCACGAGCGGACTAATATTCCCACCAACACCGATGTCCTATTGGACATCTGGGTTATCAGCAGTCATTGCAGCACCACGAGCCGTGGGGACGTCTGATTCCATGGATATCACTTGAATTAACGACCAACCACTAGATGCCGCGGCTCCCAGCGCCGTGACATCGGAGTCCCACCGGGTCACATCCACACCCCAAGGTGCCCCTTTCCAGACTGACAGGTCACACAACTCATCGCTGNCACATCCACACCCCAAGGTGCCCCTTTCCAGACTGACAGGTCACACAACTCATCGCTGGTCAGGTCCAGTTCCGGGTCAGGAGTCCCCTCGATGGGGTAGACATACCACTCTCAACGGCATCGATTCCAGCCGCAGAGGTACTGCAACAACATCAGTAGCAGCGGAAACGTCTCGATGGTGGCAGGGCCATCAACCTTCTGAGCTGGGGTAGAACCAGCCGACCAACTTCGTCAAACCAGTAAGATCTTACCTGCCAATGGTAAGTTGAACCAAAACCAGTTGGCATGCAGTCATGCAGCAGGGCGATCCAGTTCTGCACTGCTCATCTCGCCGAGGCGGCTGCATCTGCGGCCGAGGCGTCGCGCAATCAACTGCTGTACGACGTGNCGGCTGCATCTGCGGCCGAGGCGTCGCTCAATCAACTGCTGTACGACGTGGCATTGAACTGCCCTTGCCTGCCATGAAAGTGGCCTCCCGGAGGAAAGGGTATTTGACTTGGACACCTCCTGCATGGTTGGACATGGCCACTGTCATCATGTTATCGGCCCACATTCGCTATGTGCATATTTAATTAGGTGTAGAGTGGCAAGGCTGGAGTATTTGAAGTGTTCTATATAATTTTCCGAGTGTAATTGTGTGTCTAATAAAGCAAATTAGTGATGTGGGATATAAATAGTCTTTCTTTCACCCTGACCGTTCCGGTCATAGAGTCCCCCAAAACTTAACATACATTAATTCCTCATGTGCTCTACAAGGCACCACATAATATTGTTTGTATGTAAATTAGTGCTTAATTAAGAACTGTCCACTGTCTACAGGATTAAGAAAGCTCACTCAGAAAGTTTCAGTGTTTTATGTTTATATGATTCAAGTTCTATGTATATGAGGTCAGTTATTTAAATTACTTCGCAGAGTGGCGCGAGCTCTCGGCAAGGATGCTGCTGACCCACACTAACTCCAGCAGTCTGATTGCATTGGTCTTAGGTGCTGCATGTGCATCATGTTGTGGGGGACTTTCATACTTTGTTCGGACCACTTAACTGCAATAGATTTACGTAATTTACTGGACTTTTATTTAGTTAACCGAGTCTTACCGCGTTCGCAGCATTCTCCCTCAACAATATTTATAGACCCCCGGATGTTTAATTACTTGTGTAAGTTTTCGCGCCATTCTTGGCCTTTTTATTCAGTAACAGCTGCTTGGAGGCCTCGTGATTCAGATCCGCTTTAATTTGTATTGCCTACATGTAATTGTGGACACCATTCGACAAAATAATTTATTTAGTTAATCGTAACTTGCGAGTTCTCATTCTGTTATACAGTAGAGTACCCCTTAACCGGAACTCCCTCGACCGGAACTCCCCTTATCCAGAACTAATTTTCCAAAAAAAAAAATGCAAACGCCGCAAAGTTGTGTCATAATTTTCCCGCGCTCACGATAAGTTTTTCGTTGCTCACACCTGACTGTACATGCCAGCTAGCTGGTAAACAAGCTGCATGTGAAGAGACAGTCGGCCCAAGTGGCACAGCTGCATAAAGACACAAGTGACAGTGACTAATGGCAATGTGAGACACATGCCATTGGTTTTAGTGGACTTTCAGAATTTAGTGTTCTAACGTGTCGGTGCAAATGTACCGTATTTTGGCGTGTATAGTCCGCACTGAATATTTGTATTCCCATAAATATTGCCGGGCCTCATCGTGCCAGTGTGGCAACATCAAACNTGTATAGTCCGCACTGAATATTTGTATTCCCATAAATATTGCCGGGCCTCATCGTGCCAGTGTGGCAACATCAAACTATGACAACGTCAAACTAATTAATTTGCCATTGAGTGTTATCGTTGCCGTGCCACCTGGCCTCCGCTTTTTGAAAAGTTGCAACAGCGCAGTATTCCACGTTAATAATACTTTTGTATTTATGTCAAAATGCATCAACACTGCGTTTAAATTGTGGAACATGTGTGCCGTGCGTAGCCTGCCAGCTCGTCTAGCTGTTGCCGGGCAGGCAATGTATGGTGCATGTGTGTGTGTGTGTGTGGTGTCACACACACACAGCTGCTGCTGGCTGACTCAGTCAACCAGAGAGAGAGAAAGCCAGCTTGACAAACAAAAAAAGAGGAGAAGGAGGGAGAAAGAAAATAATGGGATCGAGCAAGCTTGCCTGGCGCTGGGCGGCTAAGGTTTTTACCTGGGTTGGGGTTGAAAGGAAGGATGCCAAGCGAGAGGGAGAAAGAAAAAAGAGAAAGTAAGCGAGCCAGCTGGATGGCGGCTGGAGGTGATACAAAGCAGAACAGTCGAGGACAAGCAGACTGAAGTATGGTGCAACCCATACGCTTTTAAACAAAATTATGAGCTATTCATTAATTATTTTTTTGACTTCCTTAGAAACAACAGAAACATCAGAAATTTGTCAACAAACAGTATGATCTAAACATGGTTTAGGGGGAAGAATTTTTTTTAATGCCAATATCTCGTAAATAAGCCGCACCCCCACTTTTTGTGGTTTTTTTTTTTTAATTTACGGCCTATACATTCCGAAATACAGTACTTTGTGAACCTTATCTATAATACTTCAGCCTCGCTCTTGTAAATGTATATTGTACCGATGTGCTATGCAGTAAGGTAGAGACTGTCGGCATAATTGGCTATACTTCAGGAAGTTTTCTCAGTTGCACGTTAACACAAATGGTAACATGATGTCACCCTTGCAACCCTAGATTATCTCCAGACCTCGCTTACTCACGCAGACATGCACTCGAAACCACCGCTAGCAGGTTGAGAATGAAGGTAATTAATGCAGCGCCGGGAGATTTATGACTCGCATTTCATAAACAGTACTTAGTGTTTTTTTTTTTTATGGTTTTGTCACTTTAAGTATAAAACTAATAATTTACACTCATCAATTTCTTAAGTTAAAATTATTTGCCACATATACACGAGCTCAGACTAATAAACGTGTTATTTTTCACACCATCCCACCCTCATTTCCCTTAACCGTAATTTTCCCATAACCGGAATACCCCTTCCCCCGACGATTCCGGTAGAGGGGTGCNTCTTAAGTTAAAATTATGTGCCACATATACACGAGCTCAGACTAATAAACGTGTTATTTTTCACACCATCCCACCCTCATTTCCCTTAACCGTAATTTTCCCATAACCGGAATACCCCTTCCCCCGACGATTCCGGTAGAGGGGTTCTCTACTGTATTTCTGGTCCTGGCCATATCCAGGAAGGTATCGATGCCTCAAGGAGGCAACCCTCATTTATAAGGTNCTCTACTGTATTTCTGGTCCTGGCCATATCCAGGAAGGTATCGATGCCTCAAGGAGGCAACCCTCATTTATAAGGTAAAACGTAATACTTAGACCTGCTGGGGAGCCTTAATACCCTGGTTATATATCACGTTTTCCTGTAAATTGATACAGTATGAGACAGGTGATACAGCCACGTGGACGTTCGGCCCACTATCCTGAGAACTGTGATTTCGTGATCACCCAGTGAGCTGGCACACATTCTATTATAAATAGGAATGTTGTGTAATAGTCTGACTTTTTCTTAACAAAGTCGCCAGACGACGTCCGTATCACTATCCCCAAACGCTCAGGTAACATTAGTACACATTTGTTTTTAATTAAAACCAAATTTTTANCGACGTTTGTATCACTATCCCCAAACGCTCAGGTAACATTAGTACACATTTGTTTTTAATTAAAACCAAATTTTTTAAGTTACAACAACAAAACTATTAGGCTCTGTGCATAAACACATAATGCAGAAGTCATTAGTAAAGATTGTTTCTGANAAGTTACAACAACAAAACTATTAGGCTCTGTGCATAAACACATAATGCAGAAGTCATTAGTAAAGATTGTTTCTGAACCACAGTTGCATATGTAAAATCATAAAAAATGCACTCTTCTTTACTTGTGGGGTATCAAGTATTGTTCGATAGGTTATTCAAAACAACTGCACATACTGCTTGCATGCAGGCTCAGTAAGCAGGTCTCGTTATTAAAGCAAAATAAACAACATTACCCCTCCCCCCTTCTGTGATTTGTTAGAAATTTCAACTTTGTACGAAACCTCTTTTTAAAAATTGTATTTGACGAATTGTGAAAAGTCCATGAAAACGACCAACTATCGGCCTAATCTTCCATAGAACCATTCTTTCAAGTGGCCATGCAGGCTTTCATGGAATCGTCCGACGAATCTTCCATCGTATCATATACACTTAATACTTATATGTACAGAACCATCATTACAATTCGTAATGCAGACTTTCATGGAATCATCAACCGAATCTTCTATCCTGGCATCCAGGCTTAACTGATATGTACATGTGTTTGAAGTGTAGCCTGTCATAAATAAAATCGTGAAATTGTCCAATTCCTAATTATAACAACCGATCAGAATTTCTCTATTCTTACAGAAAAAAAATTAAAAACACTTTATTATGACATTAATAATTGAATATTTTTATAGGATATGTTTTTAGAGCTGGGTTCACAACGTCTGTTTTAAATTTTTGTTTCCTATCTTATGTGCTGTTATTTTTTTTTTACAGAATAATTACGAGGTTGTCACCATGGTGGTATGATGTTCAGGGCACTTTATTACATGCCTAGCTTTTACCCGCTTCTTCGCTCGCGAAGTTGTAGTAACAAACTTATAGGGAGAAACAACGGTATTTGTTAGTAGACAGACACTGATTCTAANATAGGGAGAAACAACGGTATTTGTTAGTAGACAGACACTGATTCTAAGCACAGAACAGAGCACTATCAAAGTCATTTTTTGGTGCTAGAATCACTCTTCTACATAGCCACTGGTCGTCATTGATATATCTTTGTAGATCTGGGTAAACACTAGCAATCAATACCATATCATTCTGCACCAAATTACTACAAAAATCCCCCGTTAATGACACACAGCCCTCGGCATCTGTTTCTAACCGCCAATATCCAATTTTTAATAGTGTNAGCACAGAACAGAGCACTATCAAAGTCATTTTTTGGTGCTAGAATCACTCTTCTACATAGCCACTGGTCGTAATTTATATATCTTTGTAGATCTGGGTAAACACTATCAATCAATACCATATCATTCTGCACCAAATTATTACAAAAATCCCCCGTTAATGACACACAGCCCTCGGCATCTGTTTCTAACCGCCAATATCCAATTTTTAATAGTGTATCAGAAAAATGTCCTTTATCAACATCATTGTAGTGGTGCACTCTCATATTTTTCGTCAAGCTGAATTCCTTGACATTTGTTTATAAGCTTGACGAGTGGAGACAGGCTTTGATTAATCTGCAGTTGTGCCCCTCTGAAACACCTGTAATGTTTGGTGAAAATCTCCAGCCTGTAATATAACCATTCCTCCCATAATGTATGTATTGTTTCATATATCCTGTAGAGTTCGGTTTAGGTCTTCTATCACTTTGTTTGTGTGGTATTATGCTTTCGTCCCACACTGACAACTTACTTAGATGCAGCATTGTANAGGTCTTCTATCACTTTGTTTGTGTGGTATTATGCTTTCGTCCCACACTGACAACTTACTTAGATGCAGCATTGTACCCCGAGCGCTATTTTTACTAAAAAAAAATTTCCAGACGGAATTAGATGTTTTTTCGGGATAAAAAGTAGCTTAGGTCACTTCCCCGCCCCCCAACCGCCTCTGTACAAAAAAATCACGTTGATCCGTTGCTCCTTTGCGACGTTTGACCNGGTCACTTCCCCGCCCCCCAACCGCCTCTGTACAAAAAAATCACGTTGATCCGTTGCTCCTTTGCGACGTTTGACCACACTAACCACTTAATAGACGCAGCATTGTACCCCGAGTGTTATTTTTACTAAATATTGTACCTGAGAAATGAGAGATTTTTCGGGATAAAATGTAGTCTATGTCACTTCCCGATCCTCAAATTATGTCTGTACAAAAAATCACGTCTATCCGTTGCTCGTTGCGATGTGAAAGAAGGACAAACAATCAAACACACTTTCGCATTATGATATTAGTTAGGATTAATAAGGGCCGTATGCAGAGATCTTCCTTTTTCACGAAGGNGCTTGACGAGTGGAGACAGGCTTTGATTAATCTGCAGTTGTGCCCCTCTGAAACACCTGTAATGTTTGGTGAAAAATCTCCAGCCTGTAATATAACCATTCCTCCCATAATGTATGTATTGTTTCATATATCCTGTAGAGTTCGGTTGAGGTCTTCTATCACTTTGTTTGTGTGGTATTATGCTTTCGTCCCACACTGACAACTTACTTAGATGCAGCATTGT